>JASANF010001320.1:0-17652 GCA_030248245.1 Trissonchulus sp. WLG1_4 | reverse complement strand
TTTCAGCAAACCTTGAACAATTTAACCCAGATTGAACGCGAACGCTCAGAGCTGTTGAATAATTGGTCCGGCGATGAGGAAGAAGGAGAAGATGGAAGTTCGGGAGAATCGGGGTCGGACGTGGAACCCGTTGGTCGGAGCTCCGGAGCTCATCAGCCGACCTACATGCGGGATCTTGAGAAAGCCCTGAATGATTTCCAGAAAATCACGGCTGATTATGTGCAGAAGAATCAGGTTAAGAAACAAGATAATCCGATGACGGATTTAGGCGATCAAACGGATCTGACGGATAAGCCACCGGCGGATAGCGCTTATGAGACGGAAGAAAGTCATGTTTCGTCACCGGCCGCTTCCGCTAAGCCTGAGCTTTGCGAAGAAATGGGCGGAGTCGAAATTTCAACCAATCAGATCGCGGATGAGGAAAATGCAGATGAAATGGAGCTAAGGCGGCGAATCATTCCCTCTGAGGATGTCGGAACCGAAGTCTGATTTGATTGCTGACTTGATTTTGGTCTTGTGATCTAAAGATAGGTCAATTTGTGACGTGATTTTTTGATGCATTTTATTTGATTTGCTTTAAACTAAACCTGCTGTGATGTTGTGTGTTATCCTGAGCCCATGTGTATGTACTTTATGTTTGTCATTTTGCACTAAGAATTTAAAATTGTAAACTTTTTCAAGCGTTTTTGACAAACTTATTGGACCCTTTTTTGTAAGGTTTTGGCCCATTCTCACCCTCATCAGTAATAACCGTGGGGAGCGAAATTAATTCTGCTTGCTGTCACAACTTTGTTTGTTTACAAGCCTGCGCTAAATCTGAACTTCTGGTTTTTAGAGACCTTTTCACTACTCCAGTATTTATGCTCTATTTCTACATACGTATTTTATGCATATATCTTGAGACTGTTCATGTGCAATTATATTTATACCCTTTGTCTTTTTTCTATTCATTCTCTTTGTCTTGGTTATTTTTTGGTAGAGTTGTATTTAATTTTGTTCGATTTTAGTCCTTATTTTGCTTCAGCATTGAGATGGCAGCTGTTTTGTGAAACTGAGTATTTGGATTTTTTGTGTTGTATGTATGTTTGACAATTTTGTGTATTTATATGTTATTATGTTTTCTTGAACTTTGCTATTACTACATGTTTTGTAGCAGTTCTATTAACAATCGTTTATTTTCAGACCTTGTGTGTCAATTATTTTAATGCACAATCGGTGTTTTGTCATTTTTTTCTGACATTTCTGTACTGATTTTTTCCGGATATCGGGACAGACGCTGAGAACTCTTAACGATTTGAAGGAAATTCGGAAATTCCGACAAGTGTTCTTTCTTCATTATTGATACCAAGAGTACATAATAGCATCTCACTCTATATAGAAGAAGAGTGAGACACTCTCCAACCTGCCTGTGTTCTAGCACAGGTAGATGCGCTGGTCGTTTTTAGGCTACATGTTGACATTCTGTGCAACATGTGACTGGCCAATCAGGAACGAGCTCCTATTCTCTGATTGGCAGACGCCTGTGCACGTGCTCCAATCATAAAACGGGATAGAATAAAAGGTTAATAACTTATTGCTCATTTATAGTCTGCTTGCAAAAACATTAAAAAAGGTTTTCAAATACCTTTGGGGATATTTTGGCAAACTTTCAGCAGACTATGAATAAATAATGAGTTATTAAGCTATTAACCCTGTTTTAATGCTTATCAACGCATCAGCGATTATATACTAGAGTGTGTCACGTAGAGAATCTACGCGCTGATTGGCCAGTCACATGTTGCACAGAATGTCAACATGTAGCCTAAAAACGACCAGCGCATCTACCCGTGCTAGAACACAGGCAGGCTGGTGAGTGTCTCACTCTTCTTCGATATAGAGTGAGACGCTATTATGTACTCTTGTTGATACGGACAGGCTTCGCCGGAAAGAATGAACGTGGTTTTACATTTTGGGTAGCCTATCAACTTAAGCTTAGTTCTTACTAAAGTCTGACCAGAAATTGCTGAACCCAGAGAAAATACAGGTGGCTTGATTTTTGTGACTACTTGCTGTACTTACGATGCTTACAATTCGTTCTTTTCGTTATGAAATCGTGTTTATTTTTGTGTCAGTCCAGCGTTTTTGGTGAGACTTTAGTGCGAAACTGTTTGTAGTTGCCCGTGAACCTAAATCTGTGCGTGGGTCCGCAAGGACGTAGCTGGTTGTTAAGGTTTGTTCACATGTTCGTGTCCATACGTTGTACTGAATCATTCTCATATACTGTCGTTTTTATGGACCACATACAGTGAACATGTTAACATTATTTGGTGCGGCTGAGCTGAAGCTTGTATGAGAAGGGTGAACGTAAAAAATGATTAATGTCTGATATCTAGTAGCCGTGCTTGGAAACTCCAAAAAACAACATTTTGATCACACGCAGAGGATGTTGTGTGCGTACGTACCAGACTTGTGACTAACAGTCATTCTAATTGGCTGCTCATTACGGCCACGACGCAAATTGCAACGATACTCATATTGGCTTGCGGACGCCTGTAGACAGATTTTTAGGGAAACCTGGACTAATATGAACTATTCTTACGGTCTGACGCCCTTGCTGCCAGTGAGTACCTGGCTTTAAGCTTGCATTGATATTTGTTTGTCTATTGTCATCTGTGTTTTACCTATTGTCTACATTTTGACTTTCTGATCTCGCATAATATTGTGTTTATGTTGTGCAGCTGCGTAGTTGACGTTTTAATGTATATATTCAGGATTAATTTTATCAGATCTTTAATTTTATTAAATACGTGTAAGAATCGATTAATTTTAAGTTTGTTTTAGAATTTTATGCTTTTCATATTATTTAATTGTTCAAAAGCCAAAGTTTCCGGAATTTTTACTTTCAAAAAAGCTGATTTAATAGATTTTATGTGCTGGTTTATGTTCTTTTGTTTCTTACAGAACGTGCATCATGGGCTGTTGCTTTATTGGAATGTCATAATACTAGTCTATATTTCGTCTTTATCTTTTTGTTGTTTTTTGTGTTTTAGATCACGAAGGTTGTTTTGTGTCCATTATGGCCTTGCTAAGGCAATATTTTTGTTGATAGTGTAAATAATATTGTTCTGAGTTGAAAAGTTGACTAACATAACTTCACGAAAACGAAATTTTTCATGTCTGTTGTTGCAGTGAGAAAGGGTAGAACACAACGAAAATTATAGTTCATATATTGTCATTTAGAAACTTATGGCAATTGTGAATTTATTATCGTTTTCTTAGACACAAAGGAACAGTGCTTGATTGCGGTAAGATATATACATATTAATAAACAAACAAAATGGTTCAATTAAAAAAACCTATTAATTAACTACTATTTCAAAAATTTGTACCACTTTTGCTACTACTATGGAAACTTAATTATAGTCAAAAAAGTGACCTGCCATGCTTCAGTTAAACTGAGTTTGGTTGAGACGAGATTTCTATTAATATGCTAAAGAATAATATTACGACATTAATTCTTCCGTTCCGGTTTCACATGTGTTCGCAAATTCAACTTTTTTTGAAACTGTAGATTGGAGTGGTGTTTGCGCACGCCATTCAGTTTAGCAATTAATAATTGTAATTTTTTGTTTGTTAAATAATAATTGTACTTTTTTGGTAGTAGATTAAACTACAGTTATTAATTATAGATAGTTAACTTTTTTCCGGTGTCTAGTTTCATCATTTTTGTCAACACACGTGTTTTTTGATGTTTTGAAGAATGAAACAGTGCGAAATGTCATTTTGTTCAATAAAAAATATTTTGGTAAAGATTAATCTAAACTGATTGCGAGATAAATACGTGTACGTTATCGGCACATTTTTCAAACTTCTGTTAGCTTGCTGTTGGTTTTGTATTATCATAGATATGTTATATATGTCCTTCTGTAATAACTGTACTTGTAAATTTATACGTCTCATGCTTTGTGGTGATACTCAATACATTCATTGACTAAAAAATAGTAATTGAGTAATTATATAACTGGTTAAACAGTGGCAGCTGATTTTTTAATTAGCTAAAAGCATCTTTGAATTATCTAATTCGGCTTGGAAATTTTCTGTTGTTTGAAGTGAATTAGCTTAATTTATGTATATGTCCCTTCAAGGGAACATATAATAGTTTCAATTTAGCATATTAAGTATGAGTTTGTTATGTTTCCAACTTCATGTACACTAGTCTGTTTTGTGCAAATACAATGTGGAATAATTGTAATATTTTCGATTTAAATGCTAATTTATTAGTAAATTGTTTAGAATTAGGCGTTTTCGCGTTCGTTTTATGAAGTGGACATAATGGGCCTGGACTAGTAGGCATACATGGGCGTGGGGGGGTTTGGGGGGGGGGCCGGTTTCACCCCCCACCAGACAGGTCCGTCACCCCCCCCCCCCGAATGTCAGTTGCTCCGCACCGCACCCCACCCCCCCCCAGAATTCGCTAGCTGGCCACGTATGCTAGTAGGTATGACCAGGGGTGGACGCGGGTTGGGTTGGGTCGAAAAATTTGAGCCATGGGTCGACCCGCGGGTACCCAATTCAGGCTGCATGGGTCGACTAATTTTTTTAGACCCGCGAAACCTAAAATCGCTGTAAGCCTCCAATTTTACAGAAATTTGAGTACCGTGTAGTACCAGTCGTTTAAGGTACATAATGTAGCAATAAAAACGATGTAGGCACAGATGACGTGCACTTTGTAAATTGAAATTATACATGGGAAACAGCTAAAATCAATCGGGCAGGGTATGTCTATGGAGTGGTGGGTGGCGGGTCGAATTTTACGGCGCGGGATGGGTCGCGGGTTACCCAGGCACGAGTGTCGAGCCGAGCGTTGGGTTGGGTCGCGGGTCGAAAACTCTGACCCGCGTCCACCCCTGGGTATGGCACCTTTTTACTGGCTTGCTTGTCAGGCGGTAAATGTGTTGCACATCCCAACTGGTACGGTACCCAACCTGTTTTTGGATAGGAGGTTACTCCGTAAAACTAAACTGGTATTCAAGATACGATACGAACGCCGTTTCTAGTTCAGATTTATTTGAAGATTATAAAATATTGTAGCAGGAGCAGCATATGTAAGGGAATTAAAAATACAGCATATAAGCAATTTTATACAGAAAAGCCGCAGTATTTGGGTACAGAAGACTACAAAAGTAAAATTGACGATTCAAGGATAATTAAGTTGATAATAAGTACAATATGCACTACTATACAAATCATGTACTATATAGAATATCACAATGTAAAACAACAACAAAAACACAGCAAGTATTTTGCAATTCGACAGAGTTATGGCATTTTGATAACAGACAGTAACATAATTTTTTGTTAGTTCGTAAGACGGATTGGATTAAAATTTGTTAAACACATACGAAGTTGTAGATTTTGTGCGCCAAACTTTTGCTGCGATCTAGAAATGTCTGGAGTCATCTCCATAATGGTTTTGTAAGATGTCAAGAATTATATATAAGTGGCAAAACAAATTTTAATCTAGACGGTTTGAATCTATTTTATTTAAGAATTGACATAATACATACATCTAACTTTATTCCGAAAAGTGTATAAGTTCCTGCCAACGCTTAAAATATTCTTTAATATAATGCTGGTAATTGGTAAACAGTCTGTCAAGATAATCAACCCCAATAAGTTGACGAAATGATACGAGTTTACTTTAAAGTATCTCAAATTGGTTTAAAACGAGTTTACAAATGTGCCCAAAGTTACAGATTAGTTAACAAAATCTTGTCTGTGACACGGAACTCTAAAACTCTGGGAAAGGTATTACGTAGATGATACTTCTAATTTACGTGTGTAAAGTTGGCATACTTGCAAGTTTAAAACCATACTGTAAAATTAGTTGCTGAAAGTTTCATTTCATCGAATAAGATCTTAATTATGAATGACATTTTCTCCAGGATTAAAGTAAATTAAAATGTCACTACCTTCGTATTGCCAAGTTTTACACATTACAGTGGTGTTACAAAACGTACCTATGAATGAATTTACACGTACACGAAATTATATATTATCTTCCTTAAAGCATTGTCAAATCTTAAAACTAAATTGACAAAAAAAGGTTAACATTTGTATATTTTTCAGGTTAAAATTTGAAATCGAAACGGTTATATAGCGTATTTTTAGCTTTCAACGAAACTCGTACATAATATGTATTACACCAAGAGTGCATAATAGTGTCTCACTCTTATAGAAGCGTTCTGTTGTTGCGAATATCCAGTCTCTTATTGGCAGTGTTATGAGATTTCCATCGTTGCGGTATCGCTATCACAGCCATATCAGCATTGCGCTATTTTGGCCTCCAACTCCCCAGTGGCATACGAATGTTTTAAGTGTGGCAGTCCTAAAAATATGTATAAGAAGATAAGTATGAGGGAAGAATCTATAAAAACAGGAAACAACGTTTTACGGTTCATTCATGTTGTCTTCAGGTCACTTTTATAGTCGACACTTGTACGTCCGTTCGGGTTACATTATAGTCGACACTTGTACGTCCGTTCGGGTTACATTATAGTCGACACTTGTACGTCCGTTCGGGTTACATTATAGTCGACACTTGTACGTCCGTTTGGGTTACATTATAGTCGACACTTGTACGTCCGTTCGGGTTACATTATAGTCGACACTTGTACGTCCGTTCGGGTTACATTATAGTCGACACTTGTACGTCCGTTCGGGTTACATTATAGTCGACACTTGTACGTCCGTTCGGGTTACATTATAGTCGACACTTGTACGTCCGTTCGGGTTAGATTATAGTCGACACTTGTACGTCCGTTCGGGTTACATTATAGTCGACACTTGTACGTCCGTTTGGGTTACATTATAGTCGACACTTGTACGTCCGTTCGGGTTACATTATAGTCGACACTTGTACGTCCGTTCGGGTTACATTATAGTTGACACTTGTACGTCCGTTCGGGTTACATTATAGTCGACACTTGTACGTCCGTTCGGGTTACATTATAGTCGACACTTGTACGTCCGTTTGGGTTACATTATAGTCGACACTTGTACGTCCGTTCGGGTTACATTATAGTCGACACTTGTACGTCCGTTCGGGTTACATTATAGTCGACACTTGTACGTCCGTTCGGGTTACATTATAGTCGACACTTGTACGTCCGTTCGGGTTACATTATAGTCGACACTTGTACGTCCGTTCGGGTTACATTATAGTCGACACTTGTACGTCCGTTCGGGTTACATTATAGTCGACACTTGTACGTCCGTTCGGGTTACATTATAGTCGACACTTGTACGTCCGTTCGGGTTACATTATAGTCGACACTTGTACGTCCGTTCGGGTGACATTATAGTCGACACTTGTACGTCCGTTTGGGTTACATTATAGTCGACACTTGTACGAGTCGACACTTGTACGTCCGTTCGGGTTACATTATAGTCGACACTTGTACGTCCGTTCGGGTTACATTATAGTCGACACTTGTACGTCCGTTTGGGTTACATTATAGTCGACACTTGTACGTCCGTTCGGGTTACATTATAGTCGACACTTGTACGTCCGTTCGGGTTACATTATAGTCGACACTTGTACGTCCGTTCGGGTTACATTATAGTCGACACTTGTACGTCCGTTCGGGTTATAAATGTTATAAAAGTAACTGGGCGGGGTGAAAACCAGGGGAGTGAATATTCATTACGAATCACCAGATTTTTCGCTTAACCCTATCATGCCCAAAGGATCATGGGAGATACCTCACGATGAACTATCATATCTAGGCCTATGCAACTTGACTAGTCTATTCTAGTGACAAGATCTTTTAGCTGTTTTTATGGGGCATTGTAGGTCTTCGCATTTGGCCGGCAATTTTTAGTCTTACTGCCACACAGCGAAGCCTATGCTCATTTAAGCAATGTGCAAATTTGACTTTTTTTCATCGCAAAAGTAGTATTTTCTTTGAGGCTACATTACGAAATCTAAATGCAGCTCCGGCAGTCTGCTTTATGTGCATCAGATACAGCGGATAATGTAGTTTATTTCTAGCATTCAACTACGGCAGGCGCACAGTTGCTGTGTTCATACTCTAGGATGAGGTACATATTATTCCTGAGCGAGGGCGCAAATTTTTAAAAATTCTCAAGTTTGAGCGCTTATAACGCAAAAACGGTGCGTCCTAGACCCTTAATCGTCCACCATGTTTTGTTCACGATTCATTTCTCTATCGAATGGTGGTTTTGCGATCTATCTACGACGCACGTAGCTCGAGCAATGTCCAAAAAACTAGAAGGTGTCAGAATGAGGCTGTCTAGCCAGTGATATCTGGGCATTAAAGGGTTGAATTCGTTGCAGTACTCAAACTTATAAAAGCAAGCTACAGCCCTAGCCCACAGTTACAAAAAAAATCCCACTAGTGTCTTTTCTAAGGAACATTTTATTCTATATATCTGAAGCACTCATTAATATACCTCCTATATATTTGCCACAAACGAAGACGAATGGCAGCTTCGTAGCGCCATAGGTTCGCTTGTTGACGGCATAGAGGTACATCATGGCGTCACGGGATGTGTCGTAGTTGAAGCTTTGGAAGGGAATGTGTGCGCTGCGCAACAGTCTCTCCGATCGGCGACTTCGACTGCACGTGGCTCCAGTCAGCATGAAGATGTCATTTTTCTCTATCTGAAATAAATAATGAAATAAATAAATAATAAAAAAATGGGAATTGGGAATGGTATGATAGTGCCTGATCTCGATTTCTAAAAGATTTGATAGGCTAAGTTAAGCATCGTACGAGAAAATACAGTTAGGTAAATACATGCTTGGATTAATTTTTAGAAGTAGGTTTCAAAGTTAATTTCCTGACATTATGTAAACAAACCAGGCAATTGTTTTGAGCACTAAGTAGCGAGTAAAGTGAATTTTAAATTTTAAAAATGCTGCGAATTTGGACTTGACGATTTGCAGAATTTCTGAGTAGAAAGTGGACCCAAAAAAGTTCTCTGAGCGTTCGCAGGCGTTTGTCAGAAAAATTTTGTATAACTGGTGTTGGAAGCAGTTCACTCACAAAACGCATCAGCTAATTTTTAAGGTTTCTTGAAGAAGAATTTGCGTTTTCCGCTGCTATTTCGCTCTTGTTTTTGAAAAAGTAAAGTATTGATATTTTCTCAACTTTGAAGCAGCCAAAATTTTAGACCACAAATTTATACCCACAACTCGGATATGTAGGGGAAACACATTTTTTTGTCATCGAAAACGCATTTTGAATATATATTGTTGATACTTTTCTAGACTTTTAAAATATAAATAATTTGTACTCCTTGTGGGATGTGTCAGTTGGGTGACTAGCTACATGTTAGAATCCGTCTTACAGAAGAGTGAGACACAATTAGCTATGTATGTACTCTTGATGTTATGGATGAATGTATGGAATTAATACATATTCTGATACATGACCATTACACAAGCATCTAATATTTAGAACATTTGAAGACTTACCATGTAGTCCAGGTTGTGTTCAACAGCTTTATATTTGTTGACTCTTTCTTCATATGTCGCTGAAATTAACATCAAATATTTGAGCAAATTTTAAAGAAATAAAGTAGCATGTATACATAGGGATATGGTTTTTAATTTGTGGCTAAAAGATAGTTGTGGTCGCGAATGACAGTCTTTTTTCTTGTAGGCTATTTACAGTTTTATTTTGTTTTCTCATAATTTTTCTAGTGCCTGTCATACGATTGGGAAAAATAAACATTTTCCTGGTGGTAAGGAATGTCCCACTGAGACATAACACGGCGCCCCATAAATGTTTGCACACTATTGGGCAGTTCGCACATTTACCCCATAGTTTAAAAAAGGCCAAAACAACATAAACAAGAGTAAAAAACGCAAATGCGACTAAAAGTCAAAGAAAAACGTACGTTTGCGGTAACGTTGGGCCCAAAAGGCAACGCAACAGAGTAACATATTTCAACTGGGGCGGGGGTGTGACTTGCAGAGTGAAATTGCAGGTGACATGCTTACATCAAAACAAAGGCAAACTGCCGCGATAAATAATCAGTTGAATAATTAAATAGGTTGGTACTGCGCCTATCTCGTAAAACTTCCTGATAATTTATCAAAAACGTTAGTTAGTTTGGTAACTACTCGAGTAACTTCAAGAAAGATTAAGATAGGATCAGTGATAAATTAGTTTTACCATTATGTTGAATTGCGTAAGAAAAATACAATTTTGAAGGCCACCCAAAAATATTCCGATATTTTTGAGTCCCAACCGACACTTAACGAATAAAAAAATAAGCCAACTGATGATCCTAATCACTAGATAGTTCCTATTATTGGATACTTGTCGTTAAACGATTGAAAAATCTAGTTGTCCCTTAGCATAACCTCAGTAGCTACCAGCAAGAGTATAAATAGCGAGAAGAGTACGAGACTTTTCTCTATTGGTGCTTGGCACAGATGGCACTTTTCTCTATCTGTGCGTTGCACAGATGCGGTCGGGCCAGCGAGGATGTTCGGTGAAAGTTCGGTGAAAGCCGGCCGGCCAGCCGGTCGGCCCGGCCGGTGTGTTTTTGTCCGGCCGACCGGCCAGCTGATATTAGCCGGCCTGCAGGCCGGCTTTTATCGGCCGGCGGGCGACGGTTTTTATTGGCCGGCCGGCAGAAAATTCGGACCGGTGACAAACACTATCTAGGAGTGTATCTAATTCTCACTACGTTACAGTTGAAAGCATACCTAATCGCAAACCCAGACGACAAATGAGTCCTATAATTTTATAATTTTATGCAAATGGCTTTAGTACGTACCAGCATGACTGACGCAAATGGTAAAGCTAGCCAGGATCAAGACGAGTAGCGTGGGAAACAGCATGGTTGTTTGCCAGTAAGATCGACTGTATGAATGACGTTGTAGTAGCTTTCGTTCTGGTAACACACTGGTACTGATCGTGTGCACTGAAGTTGATGAATGGCAGGTGCTGCCATTTTATAGGCCGTGCTCACGCCTTCAGGCAGTCGGCACTCCCAACAAAAACAAGCCAACTACGTTCTTCCAGGCTCCTTGTCGTCGCCTAGTTAAATTAACAAAGTGATCTAAAGTATAATAAAAAATTGAAAGTTTTATCCAAACTTTTGGAGAAAACTAGACCGTTTTTACGCCCAGCCATGGCACACTTGGAGGCGCCACTGCTGTAATTTTGTCAAAAACTCTGACAGTTCATTAATTTGTTGTCAAATTTAGTTTACTATAACTTCACGTGTCACCTACTTAGCTTCCTACAGTCATACGTTATATTAGTATTGTTGTGGTAATGATAGACTGAAGCAAAACTGGATTTTATAAAAACTACTACTTAGCCTTGTAAAATTTATGGAGTTCTATTTTAAGTTTTACCAGGGGCGGGGTTGTTATCTTTTATCAGTGATAATTAAATTGGTTGTTGTTTTAAGAAAGTTTGTTTTTACAGTGACTTCACTCTGGCGTCACTAACTACCGAACGGTGTTGCTAAAAACTTACTTTTACAGGAAAACACTTTCATTCAAAAAGTTTGCGATGAATTGTGATTAATTAGTTTGCTAATGATAAATGAAGAAAGAATAAAGTTTGGCCCGATTAACTAAATTTAGAACATTAATGACTACTTTAAATTTAAACCTAGACGATTTTTTATTCACTAAAACAGATTTTATTCTAACTCATGTTTTGTGATTTGTGAACCAAAAAGATTATGATAATTTTTTAAGAACTTTCGCGAAATAAAATGAATACGGAATAAAAAAAAGATTAAAAAACCACGGTTCCGGCTGAGCAAGATACCGCCCTAACTTAATTTGATAATGAAATTCTGCCAAAAACTTTGTTCCAACTTTTTTCGAAAAACAGTTACTTCGTGCCAAATTATGACGGTCTTACTTCAAAGTATGTAATGGCAGTTTTCAAAACTTCATTAACAAAAACCTAATGGGTGGACTTCACAAAGGTGGTTTTGCTAAACCATGGTTTTACGTACGTTTTTATATGATTTGCACATAATTTCATTACGAAATATCACCTGACTTTCGTAGATTTTCTTAAACCATGGTTTTAGCTCAGTTGAAATGTCAAACCTGCAGCATAGCAGGTCTCTATTTTGCTGAAATTTAAACTGAGCTAAAACCATGGTTTAAAAAATCTAGGAAATTCGTAACGAATCAGGCGACATTTCGTAATGAAATTATGTGCAAATCATATAAAAACGTACGTAAAACCATGGTTTAGTAAAACCACCTTTGTGAAATCCACCCAATCAGTTTTGTTATTGTTACTTATTTGTTAAATTTGACTAATAAACATGTCGTATTGTGAAGTAGCCAAAAGTATGACAAGACAGATATAAGATCCGTGAAAGCATTAGTGATAATTTAAGCGAATTATCAAAGACGAAAGCATCGTGTGCAATTGCAAATCGTGACCGTGAATCGTGAAATCAGCAGTAAGTAATAAGTAGTAACTAGCCTAGACAATAATGTTAGAAAGATGCTGAGCATGGTACTCACCTACGATATGGTATTTCTTCAATGTGAAATAAAAATAGATTAAATATAGACTTAAATACTAAAAGGGCACTTGCGACTGTAGCCTGCCTACAGGGTCAGAAGTTAGAATCTAGAAACATGCCCAAAATTAAACAAACCTTTTCTCACTATTATATTAAATAGTTTAAGGTGGTAGTTACGTTTTCGACAGATTTTATAACTTGCTATAACTTTTGATTGATTCAATAAAATTATTAGCTGCCATTTTCACGTTAGAGAACTTGACTTAACTTACACCTACGCACATTATTTAGCTTAAATCTGTAACAAGCTTGTCAGCAGACACTGTTAAAGTAGTCGAATTTTGTGAATTTTTGCATTTTTCATGTTTTGCTTGTAAAATTGACGTTTTAATCCCAACTAATTTTATTCTTTGCACCAACAAAGACAATAACAGGGTAAATTTTAATGCCACATTTGGTGCGTTTATATGATGTAGAAAAGAAGTTATGGACCTTCAAATTTGAATTTTTTCGAATTCTGGAAATTATACAAATTTTTGAATCTAATTATTTCACGCCATGCGCTGAATTAAAACAAATGAAAAATTGACACACCAGAAATTGTCTAAAAAACATGTAAAATAACGCATAAAATGATTGCAACGTCGAGACTTGAGATTTAGTCCACTGAAGTACATTTTCACAGAATTCTGCGAGTGAATTTGACGTAAAGCACAATTTAAGCTATGAAAATTTTTGAAATTTTAGCATTAGGTAGACAAATATGTGTGCCAATTTGTTCCGAACTTTGAACAAAATCCTTGTAGTAGTTGTCAAGTTTTACGGGCTTTTGTGTAATGTTCTATAGTTCAAAAAGAAACGTTACATAAATGTGACGTAATCTCAACAAGCTCAATCTGCGGCAAAACCTTCAGTAAGCATCAAGCAAAAAGTTTTAAGTAAACTGACCAGAGGTCAGCTAAAGCCTGTTGTGCAGCGATATTTACCTGTGAAACTGTATATTGCACTAAATCGGATTAATTGACGATTAGCTCAAATCGACTCAGCTTAGACTTAAATTTCTTAAATCAGTTCAATCAGCTACACCAATGAAGATTGAGGTGTAACTCCGATTCAGCCGAGATTTAACTAAATCTATTCAACTGGAAATTAGCTGTAACTCAGACTTGAGTTAATCCGATTTGGTGTAAACCACTAAAAAAATTAAGAAAACAATTCATAGCTACTAGTTAGAGCATCCGAAACAGGGTTTTCATCATTTATGGTTTATATATATAGTGGCTTGCGAAATCTTTTGTCAGTAAAGACTTCCAGAAATCTTTCGTCAGTTAATACTTCCAGATAACCGTCACAGCAATGTGACGCACGCGTAATACCTAAACTCCATGAGCTAAATGAACGCACTGGAAAAAGTTATCGTTAATTTCTATGTAACTTTTACGCTAGACAACGCTGTGACGCACGCACAGTTAAACTAAAGTGCACGGCAAACAAACGCACATGCTTATGCAACACTATACTGTCCGCCAGAATCAAAATTAAAGACCTGTTGTGCTGTGGCACAACAGGAAAAAACAAAACGTGGAAGGATAAGTTTTGGCAGCTAAATTGAAGGTTTTTGACATGCCCGTGTGTCATTTTTTTTTTTACCAAAAAACGGCCGTTTTGACTAGCTACTACTTTGGCTTCGCTAAACATAAAATTTACAAAAAAGTGTCGTAACTGGCTGAAAAATATTTTCTGTGAAAATTAAAAATGATTGTTTCAAGCTATTTTAGCATTTATCTAATAATAGGTTATAGTTTTCTAAATTAATATACGTACTATTATTATTGATTGAAAATTAATCGTAAGTTGTAAAGTTTTACTCCTGCAAAACTGTCGAAAACGTTACTACCACCTTAACTAGAATAGGTAGGTTTACTCTTGGTTTGGGCAATGGATTGTAGCCAATGGACTAGTTAGTTTTTGTTAGTAATGTTTACTATTAGTTTATTTGAGCCTAGAAAGAAAGCATTAACACTTCATCAGTTATATACCTAGTCATCGTGATAAAGAAAAGTGTACAAAATGTTCCAAAAGCTAGAAAGTCCATAAAAACAGTAAACATTGTTTCTTACTGTAACAATAATATATACGTACAAAAGATAAGATATGTCGTAGGCCGTAGGGTAACTCAGGCCCTATGCCATATGGCCTAGACCATACGGTAACTTCCTTATAGAACGGTCCACAAGAGAACATCCGTATGGCCTAGGCCTTAGTGTTGTCCGCTTGTGGACCGGTCTGTAAGAGGACAAACAAAGTGCGACTCCGGCTATTGTGACGTTCGCTTCGGAAATGCACACACGTGCAAAGAGACTAAGTAATTGAAGGTAAAAGTCAAAGGTTAGTTTTAATTGCACCTTAATCATTAAAACGCATACTATACTGGCAGGGAAGATCGACAACTCTAAAAAGGGGGAAATGCGGCATGAAAATACATAATCTCAATTTAAACGAATTTCACAATAAAATTTCAAAACAGTGCATTCAGATTGATGCTTATCACAGGGCCGTCGTGCGTTATGATTTTAATTTCTACCTGCAAAATTTTTAAAAAGTATGCATTTGTAAAATGTTTTGCACAAAAACCTCTGGTTAACCACATGAAGATTTCAATACATACAAAATAACTAACTGTACTACTGTAACTAACTCACTCGGGTACCCCACTTTATTAACTGTTTTTTTGTCTGAACTATCTGTTCCAGTCTTCATGAATTTTCTTCTCAAGCGGCGACGTTCTTAATTTCTTGTGGTTGATTGTTGAACAGTCAAGGGAGACAGCGGATTTGTTTGACCTTATGTGGCCGCGGCCACAAGAAGACACACTTAGAAATCTTAGATTAGAGCCGTATGGCCTAGGCCATACGGTTGTCCCCTTGTGGCCCGGTCTGTAGGAAATTTACTCTATGGCCCAAGCCCTATGGCATATGGCCTGAATTACCTTACAGCCTACGACAAATACACTATATTCAGATTCTCAAATTTCTAAGTTGACCAGGGTAGGTCGAATTTTTAACCTTAATTATCACTATAAAGGTGTTTTAGAAAACCTCGATGTTCTGCCAAACAGCCACATTGCGCACATAAACAACTTGACGAAACTCTCAATTCATGTAACTTCACGTTTAGTATCCTACAGGTGAGAATCTTCCCTTCCGCGCATAGTACGGTCTTCAACTACGTATAAACACTAATATGCAAATTAGGTATAACTATGTCTAGCCATCTCTACATCTCGTCAGTTCGTTTAATTCCGTCGCATAGTACGGTTGTGTATAATTATGCCTCGTTCTAATTTTCAATTAGAAGATAAATCTATTCATTTGTCGGCGTCTCATGGTTCTGATTCCGAATCACAAGCGTCTTCTGTATCTTTTAGTCACTGTAGACGGTCACTGTCTAGCATTAACGAGCACTGATACACGGGAAAAATCTGCTAAATCTCAACCGACTATCGGTAAAACACTGGCAGACAAACGCACCTCACGCAGTACAGCTGGCAAATCTCGGGCACGAAGTGCTAAGTCACAGCCAGCTTTGAGCAAGTCTCGCTGCCGCAAGGTGAAGTCACGGCTTTGAAGTTCACCTTCTGTAGGATAAATAGTCGGAAAATTTTGGTGAGGTGGCTGGTAACCATGTGCGCCAGACACCAGTGGTTAAACTTCATGGTCGATACAACCCACTGCCTGAGCCAGTAGCGGTTTCAGCACTGGAATTTTTGATTCTTGGCGCTGCACGGGTTCGACCTAGTCTGGATTTATCAGAATGGGCCCTGACTAGGTGGAGGAAAGTTGCTACGCAAGTACTTAAATCTGACAGTGAACCATGCGAGCAACTGGTGCTTCCACAAGACAAGCAGCTTTTTTCGAGCCACCGCAGCTGATTCGTGATCACAATGCGCTGTTTTCAAATGAGAGGCAGGTCATCAAATCCAGACTTTTGGCGGCACAAACTGACTTACGGCGGCTAGAGCCTTGGCTGCGTATTACGGTGCAGGCGCACAACGAGCGGAGAGGGAGCATGAATGCAAAGCTAAAGGTCCGGAAGTGCGCAAACCAGACCGAACGGTCAAATTTGATTCAGTCCGATTCACTAAGGATATGGATGCTGCATTAGCCCTAATAGGTTCCGCGGCTTGTCGTCTGAGTTTCCGGCGGGCAAACAATGCCTTGTGGACTTTTGGCAAAAGTGTCCGCCATAAGCTTACAGTGCTGGATGCTCTAGAATTGGAGGAAACCAGCAGAAAACTGCTTAAACCAAACACGGAGCGTTTAGTGGCCGAGGGGCGCTCTCGTCGCCAGAACTTGGAACGACAACGCAATATTGAGGAGCGCCAGCGGCCGAGTCAACAGCGCTTTCAGGTCAGCTTAGACTTTTGAGCGGTTGATTCTGATTCTAGTTTTTTGTTAGCACCATCGACTGAAAAACATACGGTACTTGCGTGTCAAAAATCTCAGAGCTGTGGTATAGTGATCAACAACAACAGGTCCCTTCAGACCCCTAGCAGTACCATGGACGAAATTAGTGATTTAAGGTCAACAAACCGTTCCGAGGCAGCTCCAAAGGGTCATGGCTACACCGACCATCCACAAACCGTGGCTTTAGAGCGTCGAACCAGAACGTCAGAACCTTTCGTCGGCGATCTGGTCCAGCAGCTCGTCAATAGTGCAATAGCAGGAACAGGCCGGGCGTAGTTACAAGTAAGCGCTTATTGCTTGAACGACTTGTTAACTTTACCACTAGCAAAATATAAGATAAGGTTAACAATTGGGTCCAGCAGAAGGGACCTGCGGTGCTATGCCAGTAGGTGGTAGGCTCAAGTTTTTTGCAGAACGGTGAAGACAGTTTTCTAAAAGTAAACTTATTTTGCAAACAGTATCTGGATACCATTTAGAACGTAACCAAACGCAGTGTGAGCGATTCTTGCGATTCTGACGCGGAAACACTCGCCAAAGAGTTGAAAGCTTTAAGAGAAAAACATATAATTGCACAAGTTCCGGTTTCTAAACTTTAGTTGGGTCCAGGACATGACAAGGTCCTGCTCTTAACTACCACATACAACTAGCAATGCCTAAATGT
>JASANF010001319.1:0-18000 GCA_030248245.1 Trissonchulus sp. WLG1_4 | reverse complement strand
GTTTATAAAATTTTGTTTATTAGATAAAATACTTATGTGTCGTATAACCAAACAACATGCTGGAGAGGAGATTGATATAATGAGCTAATAAACCCAGGTTCAATTTCATGAATTAGACTAAACATTTCACACACTTGCAAGCCAGACGGTATCCAGAAATTATAGTTGTTGGATGAATCTTTTGTTTCACTAGTTCATCAGCGTTTTTCAGTAATTCTGCTGCAATTATTACCTGAAACAAACAGATTCAACTTTCTTCGATGATTCTACGTGTACACAATCACATATATATATGTGCTGACCTGCAGATCGTATCAAAAAATGACAGTTGAGTTAAAAAAAAGACTACAAGACATAGCTTAATAATGAAAAAATTCACAAGTTGCGCGAACGAAATGATACGGGGACAATAAAAATTGATAACCAGTATAACCACATAATTCACAACACTATAACCCCGCCCCCATTCATAAAGCATAAAAATATATATACATAAAACTTTACAAAACTAAAAAAACAGCAAGCTAAAAGAGCAACCTACAACGGACGTGGTGCCGTCGCCGACTTCTTCGTCCTGCAGCTGAGCCAGCTCGACCAGCACTTTAGCCGCTGGATGTTCCACTTCGACCAACTTCAAAATGGTAGCACCATCGTTCGTTATCGTGACATCCTGCGAAAGCCCAGACAATCTGTTATTGTGACAATCACTCGAGCAATAATAGAGAAGCACTAACCGTTACGCTAACCAACAGCCTGTCTACTGACAGTGTCGTGATGAATCGCTGGGTTCCCTTCACAACGTTTCTGTTCAATTCTTTAACAAAATTCATAAGACAAATAAAAAATTTCATAAAAAAATAAGCGCTCACCCCCACATCGTCTACCATCATTTTGTCCAAACCAACTGGACCTAACGATGACTTCACAATATTAGCGATCGTTGATGCCGCAACAACTACAGCAAAAATAAGAATCAGAAACTCGGAATCATAAATGCACATGTGGCAATTATCATCCAAAAGAAAAGAACTGGACGACACCACCCACCCACTGATTTCTTAAAAAAAGACTCCGTCAAAGTCATCACAAGCTAATTTCTCTCGCAGCGTCACTGCCTCTATAGAAGCCTGAATTGCTTTGCCTCTATTAAGAAAGCGCACCGAGCTGAAGCGAGCTAGGCATGACAAAAACTGATTTTACAATAGACACACTTAGAGACGGTGCGTTTGAATTCCACTAACCATTCTGCGTTCTGATAGAATCTCCCGAGCAACGTTGGCCACTAAGGCTAAGAATATCGGCACTACCACCAGACATGTTACCACACGATGATTCACCTAAAACTGTGTTCAAAAAAGTTTCAAAAATACAGAATGATGTTTCAAAAATACAAACTAATATATATATAACTGAACTTTGATCATGTTATATGATTTTTTCTAATGAACCGCAAACGTAACAAAACTCTCTATTCTAATGTCACCTGTGGCCCACGGTTGTGTTAGTTTGGGTATTTTAAGCTCTAATTTTACTTTATATGTCGATCTGACAAAAAAACTAGCAATATTTTTTAAAAAACGTATGGTAGTAGAAAAAGCGAGTATGTCGTTTTTTGCGTCATACCTAAAAATTGCAATTCATTCAAATTTGGTGGCGTATTTGTTGGGGGAGGGTTTTCATCTTTCAACCTTTTTCAAATCTTTCTACCAAACCCAGACCCCTGCAACTCTGTGTCCTGTACTCCTGTGGCGTACCAATCTTTGATATTATCTTTCATCATGGGCGTAGCCAGGGGGGGTTCAGGGGGTACGAACCCCTCCCTTTTAGTGGAACCTGAAGAAATTGTAAAAAAGGGTCCCCCCTTTGGTTTTTAGACGGCCAGAAAAAATTTCTGATACGTCTTCAATTGACTAAATTTGGCCTAGAAAGCAAAAATTTTCCCAATTTTTTTCTGGGGGCTGCCGCCCCCAGACCCCTGCGACTTTGTGGCTTACTACTATGCCTTGTTATCTTTCATCAAAGCTTATGCATGTATACACAAGTACATTATGCAGCTTTTACTTGTGTAAAATACACTGTCTGACGTGACGCTCCCATTTTTTGTTTTAAATTTTGTCGGAAAAAATTCTGATACCTCTCCAGTTGACCAAATTCGGTCTAAAAATTGGAAAAATCGCCCATTTTTTTCTGCGCTAAAAAGTGCATTTTACCCATTACAGAAATTCGAAAAGTCATTTGCACCCGCCCAAAAAATTCTGGGTACGCCACTGCCAGTTCACCAAATTCGGCCTGAAAATTGTAAAAAGTTTGCAATTTTTTTCTGGGGGCTAAAGTGTCGCATTTTTGCTTCAAGAACGTCTATTTCATTTTTTGGATTTTCTGAAATCACACTTAGATTTAGTAAATAAAACAGAAATATCCTTTTTTGACACTCAATGCACATAACTAATTATAAAATTCCTCAACAGCGGCCATATTGCGTGGTAACTGATGAGTTTTGTACAACTTGGACACTGACTTAAAGGGTTAATTTTGAAGTATACAAAGGTCAATTTTGACAAAGTCAAGGCAGGCCTTTGTTTTAGTTTAAGGCCTTTGTTTTGATTGGTCAGTGTTGAATCTTCAAGGCTCCGCCTATACTGAGGTCTACGTGTAATGACTAGCTCTAACCAAAGCGCTTGGTTAGAGTACGTCTCACCCTAGCTCTAACCGGACTACCAGCTCTAACCGTAACATATATATGTTACTTAATATAATAAAAATATGAAACCCCCATCGTCAGCCATGCCCTGTACAGATTTACAGTAAGCCTAAGCGAAGCCTCAGCCTTCAGCCTGCCTAACCTAAGGTCGGAACTTGGAAGCAAGAAGCAACCCTCCTGTGCTCCTGTGACTATGCCTAAGCCTGAGCCGGGTCAAGTGCAGTTGGGGGGGGGGGGAAATAGTGGACCTATTTTTTGGAGTAGAGCACCTTGGGGGAAGCATTTTTTGTAATAGAACCCCTATCCACAAATTTGGATTTTCTGAGCTATGACCTCCTGAAAATTGCATTTTCAGTGTTTTTGGACGTGAACGTAGGCCAAAGTTCGAAGCCAAAATTGGCTATAATCTTTGTTTTTGGATAGTTTTGAGTGCGTTATGATGTTTTAAGGCATCGTCTAGGCTTAGTTGGCAGGATTCTCTAGGCTAAGCTGGCAGGATTTTTTCTGAAAATTTCGATTTTTTATTGCCTAAGCCTGAGCCTAAGCCTAAGCCTGAACCTAAGCCTAAGCCTAAGCCTGATACTAAGCCTAAGCCTAAGCCCCATACTAAGCCTAAGCCCTAAGCCTAAGCCCAAGCCTAAATTAAGGTCCAGTTTGAATTTGGTCAAAAATTGGACGTTTCTGGCGAATTCGGCCAATTTTTCGGCTGGAACCCGGTCAAAGAGCCTTTGTTTTGATTCTAAAAAATTGTAAACAATAATCTGACACTATTTAGACACGATTAGAACGCAAAAATCAAGGGCTTCGGCAAAAAAATTGTAAAACGTCCCTCACTGAGGGTTCAGATTTCGGGGGGTCATATCTCAGAAAATCCAAAAAATGAAATAGGGGTTCTTGAAGCAAAAATGCTTCCCCCAAGGTGCTCTACTCAAAAAAATAGGTCCACTATTTCCCCCCCCCCCCCAACTGCATTTAACCCGCCTGAGCCTAACTCTAAGGCCGTGTTTTTACATTGAGCTTTTTTCGCCATTTCCGGCTTTTTTCAGCTGCTCGAGTAGCTGCAAAAAAGCCGGAAACGGCGAAAAAAAGCTGGAACTGCAGCGTTGTCATGACAACGGAGCAGCTAGTCTATAGTGACCGCCATACTTATCCGCATTTTTTCAGCTGCTCCAGCTTTTTTCCAGCTGCTCGAGCAGCTGAAAAAAAGCTCAATGTAAACACGGCCTAAAACAGCCTAAATCACTACAGTGTCAAAAACACATCAAATACGCAGCGAGGAGGAAAGCCGAATAAATTTGATACTCAACAACAATGAGAAGAAGCGTGAGCTCACATCAACAGCTACTCATAAAGTTCAAATATAAAATCGCAAAATAAAATCATAAATTATTATCTTTTTACAAGGTAACAAAGTCACAAATATTCTAATAGTTTTTAAAATGCTAAGCTTAAATGATTATATGTAATTTTAAATGAGTTGCAAGTTTAAAATCCTGACTTTGAACACCTAGAGTGTTGCTGTCACAGGCTTTTAGTTGGATCCGGAAGTTTTTACTGAATGTGCCAGATTATGCAGTTTGGAGCTAATGATTGGTTGTAGTCGCAGTCACATGACTGATTGATTATCCGGGTGTACTCCTCTTAATCCGTACTATGATGGCGACTAAATGTCTGGTGCTCTTTTGAGGTTAACTGTACTAACTTTTAACAGACGGGAAGTTAATTCATAGCAGATGATAACAGTTTGTTTTTTTATATCGATTTCGTTTGAACCATAACTACGACCATTTAATTTGTTTCTACTCACACGCTGCATTTTTTTTGAACTATACGATGAGCATGTCAGACAGTGGCAATATATCGGCTAATAGCAGTGTTTTGAGCAATGGGAGTACAACATCGGGTATGCTAACGCCCACTGGACCGGGCCCTCAGAGCTTCGACTACTTGGCACAGTTGCTCAAAGATAAAAAGCAGCTCGCGGCATTTCCCAACGTTTTCACTCATTTAGAAAGACTAGTGGATGAAGGTAAGCATTCCAGTAATCACGGTACATTCAAAAAACCTCAAATCAACCTATATAACTTCATACTGGGGCCGTATTCTCAAAATTACCTGCAGGTAAAGTTAGGCTAACTTTACCCACAGGTAAATTGAAGGTAAAGTCGTATTCTCAAACAATGCTTAAAGCCAATGGGATAGCTAAGGTTACCCTTAATATTCTGTCCAGAAAAGTGCTTTATCTTGTTTCGCAGCTAAAATTAATGTATTGTGCAAATTTTTAACCTCAATCGTCGACGTTAACCTTGTTTTCAATTTTAACTTTACCTTTACCCACAGAATTAACTTTACCTTCACCTTACCTGTGGGTAAAATTAGCCTAACTTTACCTGCAGGTAATTTTGAAAATACGGCCCCAGAAGCCGTATTCTCAAAATTACCTACAGGTAAAGTTTAGCTAACTTTACCTACAGCTGAGGTGAAGGTAAAGTCATATTCTCAGACAAGTATTGAAGCCAATGTGATAGCTAAGGTTAACTTTAGGATTCGGGTTAAAAAAGTGCAAAATCTTGTTTAACCGGTAAAGCTTATGTATTGAGCAAATTTTTAACCTTGACCGGCGACGTTAAGCTTGTTTTTTAACTTTACTTTTGAATTTTAACTTTACCCTTACCCACAGATTTAACTTCCGTTCACCTTACGTATGGGTAAAGTTTGCCTGACTTTACTTGCAGGTAAAGTCTCGACTAAATTCTGCCATTCCACTTATGTCTGTTTTTTTAGTCTAGTCTATAATGTTGATTTCTACATACTCTTAATAAACACAGATGTATCGTCATGATAAGTAATAAGCATTTGGGCTTAACGTTTCTCTGAACATTTGTAATATTGATTATTGATACGGTTCTTTGCACAGAACTGTCATGACTAATTGGTCAATGGTCAGGTCAGTCACTTAAGACGTAAACGGTAGACGACTAGCATCTTTTTTAGTATTCAATTATGCTTTAATTTAATTTTTCAGTAAATATTAGTTGAAATAAATATTCGTAATAGTTGTATGGATAAATAGCGTAAATTCATATTTGCGTTGCTGGTTTGCTTCAGAGATTCAGCGTGTCCGAATGCAGCTATTTCAACTTGGAAATGAGAAGAAGCCACTTGTGTTGCCAGAGCCTCAGGGTCCAGTTGTAAATGTACAGGAAAAAATTTTTATTCCAGTGAAAGATCATCCTGACGTAAGTTTAGCTAATTTTTTTAATGGTCAGTCTGTCAGTCAGTAAATTAAAGACCGATTCACACGGTATATACGATTTTATCACAAAACTCACATCGGAAGGTGTTCTGTTCCGTTCTGATTCATGTGACTTGCCTGCGATCTTTCTGCGTTTTATAGGGGGGGGGGGGGGGGGGGGGGGGGGGGGCGTTTAGTCTGCTTGTGGGGGGTGGGGGGGTTGGGGCGGGGGGGGGGGGGGGGGGGGGGGGTGTTCGGGGGTTGGGTTTTTGGGGTTTTTTGGGGGGGGGGGGGGGGGGGGGGGGGGGCGGCGGGGGGGGAGGGATCGTCTGCTGTTTTTTTATAACTGTTGCGAAAACTGACTAGATCCTAACAATTGCTTTTGAAATCGTAGTTTCCGCAGCACAAAAATAGCACATTCTAATCACAGTGTGGCCTCCAAACGCTACAGGACGATCAAGACACGTGTGTTCTGCACTGAAAAGCTACATCTGTCGAGGCAGTCCCTTTTTGTTATGCAGACGTTTTGGTGGAGTGGCAATAACGCTGATTGAAAAATTAGAACTGACACTAGTCAGTAACATACGTGGGCAGCTAGCGAGTTCTGGGGGGGGGGGGGGCGGAGCAACTTTTCCGGCTTTTTCCGGCTATGTTTGCTTCGTGAGCCACTAATTTCGCTTCGTGAGCCACTAATTTTTGCTCCGTGAGGTACCTTCGAATCATTCTGGGGGGGGGGGGGGGTGACGGACCTGTCTGGGGGAGGGGTGAGGATCCCTTCTGATCCCTTCTGGGGGGGGGGGGTGAAAATCCCCCCCCCCACGCCCATGTATGGTCAGTAACACTGACTGCAGTTGGACACAGAGGTTCCATTGTGGATTTGTGGGTATATACTGGCTAGGCCGAAAAAATTTCCGATACGTCTCTAATTGAGCAAATCGGCCGTCAATCAACCAAATTGGACTCGGTTGCGGCATTCGAATTTTATTCTGCAGGTTGGAGGATCGAATCCTAGCTACACGTTTGTATGTAATCTCGTTGAGCAAAAGATTAGGGCCGCGCTCCTGCTAACCCAGTAGACCATTTCCAAGGGGTCAGTAAATGGGTACCACAATATTGTGAAGACGTGACAGGGGTCCGTGTAGGACATGTCTTGAGGGGTTGGACACCCTTCCACGATGTAGATCTCCAGTTTTTTTTGTGACGGTTATGTGAAAGATCCACGGCTTACCGTTAACGTTATCTTCGTGACTTTCAATATTCGCTAACTTGCGGAATCTCGCCGGACCTACGGTTGTGTAATTTTCAGTATTTCGATTATTGGTTTTTTTTTATTTTTTTTTTTTTTTTTTTTTTTTTTTTTTTTTTTTTTTTTTTTTGTTTTTTTTTTTTTTTTTTTTGTTTTTTTTTTTTTTTTTATTTTTTTTTTTTTTTTTTTTTTTTCTTTTGTTGTTTTTTTGTTGTTTTTTTATATCCTGTTTTTTGGGGTGTTGTGGTGGTTTTTTTTTTGTTTTTTTTTTTTTTTTTTTTTTATTTTCATTTTTTTTTTTTTTTTTTTTTTTTCCTTTTGGTTTTTTTTTTACCCCCTCTGACTATACCAATTTTATATACTTTGAGCCTCTCTGCCAGGGTTGGCAGTCGCGGTCTCGGTCTCGTAAAAAACCCGAGACTAGGCTGGTCTCGGTCTCTGTAGCAAAACCGAGACCTGCCATAGGGTGGTCTCGGTATTTCAGATGAGACTTGAAGTTTTCAAAATTTTCCAAAATCACAGATTTTTTTGCAATTTAAGTTTCCAAATAGAATGCCAAGCATGAAATGGTTAAAACTGTCTGCTGCAGAAGAATGTTAGTTCACCGGCAAACTCTGGCTACCTTCAAGTTTAAACTTTGTATATCAAGCTAGATTTTATATTAAAGTTTGAGCTAAAATGGGTTGTCTGTCTGACTTAGCGATGTTGCATTTGTATGTGGAACCTCTTATGTTAAGCAGTAAAAATACTGACCATCATTTATATACCAAATAGTGCTACCTTGGTACTTTGTAGCTGATTTGTAATTAAAAATTCGCTGGCTTCTGCGACTTAATCCCGAATTGGGTGGCAGTTTAATTGAATTTCTTAAGCCCCAACCTCTCACTCAACACATGTCAAAACATTAAGTATATATCTGAAAAAACCTAAGTATATACAATCAAATGCTTTTTGGGCTATGGAGTGGTTGGGGCATCAAATCTTCAACCCACATAACTGTGACAGCGTGAGAAACTTTTCTGGTTCGTGATGATGCTGCTATCACTTATCAGAACTTCCGATAGTAGCACTACTGCACCAGCACGGACGATTCTACGCTGGCGCCTGAGTCAGCCTGCCAAAGTGAAAATATGTGTATGCAATGCACTATAAAATGTGGTATACGAAGAAGTGTGCGAAACTTTTAAAAAATAACCAAAAGTTGACAAAACAGCGGGAAAATAATACTATTCTCCGGTTGTCACTCTCCTACTCTCATGCATCCGGTTGTTCCAATGTTAAGTTT
The DNA here is from genome assembly GCA_030248245.1 of Trissonchulus sp. WLG1_4. Lineage (NCBI taxonomy): Eukaryota > Metazoa > Nematoda > Enoplea > Enoplida > Ironidae > Trissonchulus > Trissonchulus sp. WLG1_4. The sequence continues at coordinate 9,533 of JASANF010001319.1, read as the reverse complement.
CTCGCAACTTCGCAAGTCATACACTCATACAACCTAACCTAATCGTCACTTTTTTGTATATACCTTCATAACTATTTTTTCACGTTTCAAAGTTTTTCAAATTTTTAAAATTGAAACTTGAAAAAAAGGTCCCCCAAGGGCTGGTCTCGGTCTCGTAGGTCTCGTTTCGGTGGTCTCGGTTGCCTGGTCTCGGTTGCAAACCCAAGACTTGCCAACCCTGCTCTCTGCCTCTGGTCAAAAAAATCAGCATGAAATCTTTGAATGAAACATGCGAATATTTGTTGTTTTTTGGTATTAAAATTTTAGTTGAGGTGGTAGTATCGCCAAAGCAGTTTTGCTAGTGGATTGCAAAAAAGCTTGTTTTTTAGTTTTAAAATTTCACGTTTACTGAGAAAGTAGTACAATGCTGTTTCGTACCAAATAGTAACTTTCTGAGTCAAGACTACCGATATCTCAGCAAAGCAGTGACTCACGATCAGAATATTTTTACCTAAGTTTTTTATGGACTTCGCATATTATATATATATATGCTTTGTTTCAGTATAATTTTGTTGGACGTATTCTCGGACCGCGCGGAATGACTGCAAAGCAGTTAGAAACGGAAACGGGCTGTAAAATTATGATTCGTGGAAAAGGATCAATGCGAGACAAGCAGAAGGTGTGTGAGCAATGAGCATGAAACATGGTTAAATAGTTCCAATGGTGATCGTAGCAAAGATTACTGTCATTTCTTTAGTTTGCCGTCATTTCTATTTGCTGCCATTGTGAATGGAAGAAGAAAAATTTGTTTAAGAAAATAATATGTATGTTAAATATATGTTAAAAAATACTATTCATTTTTGCAAATGATATGTATATGTTAAGGAAGCGCTCCTGAATGAGGACTATGAAGGTTTGTTGCATGTGCACATGAATTTTGAGGTGGTTAGTTAGCAGCCCGTTCACGGCTCTTCTCAACCTTTTCAACACTACTTTTCAGTATCTTTTTGTTTCTGACAAATTGACTGCAGTTGAATAAGCCATGTCGATTTCATTTGAGGTGGTAGTTGCGTTTTTTAGTTTTTTTGTGATTTCTATTTAAATTTTGCGCCCACAAAACTCAAGTAACATGATTCTTGAATACGAATTTTTTGCACAGTAATGTAAAGGTCAAAATTTCCAGGCCCGTGTTTCACTTTTTTTGAAATAATTCCACTTAATGCAGATGACCGCTTGTGATTAAAATTTGTAAACGCTGAGCTATGGCACCTACAAAACAAAATAACCCCCCCCCCCAAGATTGCAAATTTTTGCCCAGCTTAAAATAAAATTTAAAAAATTAGTTTGTACAAATAATTTTTTTGCTGGTAATGCATAAAATGTCTTTGCAGCGTGTACAGAGCAATTGCATACACTCCGTTTATTTAACTACATAACAGCCCGAACTTGGCACCACAAATGCCGATCGACCGGAGGCTCCGGCCGGATTTTAGCCTCCGGCTCCGGAAAAAAAAGCCGGAGCCGGAGAACTTTTCCTGTGAGAAAAACAAGGTGACGAAGCGATTAGTCAGTTACACTGCCGACCACCTCTCTCTACTATTTATGTATTTCTACCATTACGTTCCGCCATTTAATTTCAATTTTCTGGTAGGAGAAAGTTTCTGATACATCTACACTCCACAGAATTCAGGTTAAAATTCAAAAGTTTCTACCATTTTTTGGGAGCTGCCGCTTTCAGATCCCTGCAACTGTGTGACTTTGTGTTTGAGCTCGACTTTTAGCTCTGATGTTTTCGGCAGCTCAAAATTAGTACATTGTTTGTACGTAATATGTGCTGCTATCTCGCAAATTTTTTGTGTTAAAATAGCAAAAAAAGTTCATTTTAACCCTTACAAAAAATTTAAGTCATTGCCCCGAATATTTTTCCTGGCTACACCACTGATATACGCCTAGATGACCGGTGTCAGGGCCAGGGGATGGTACGTTGGTATATAGACCCCCCCCCACAGAAGCTAGAGACATTTACGGCATGTATCTTCTACAAAGTGCAATGTTTTCCAAATTTATTTTTTCGGTGTATATATATATATATATATATATATAATATAATATATATTAGGGATCGACCGGATATCCGGATCCAGTGGATCCGGATCCAAACCTGCCGGATCCGGATCCAGTATCAAATCGGAACTTCTTGACGATAACTTATTGTTCCAAGGGTCCCCCCTTTGGTTTTTTACTGAAATTTTTTCGTTATTCCCAATTTTAAAAATTTCTTACCTAATTCTGAACTTTTTTTATTTTTATTCTGATTTCTCTGAAAATCGTGTTAGATCGTAGATGCCCTTACAATATATCAAACAGTTCAAATGTTTAACTGCTATTTTACCTTTGTGTCCTCAGCTACTTATCTAATATGTTAGTAGTTTCAGTGTTTCTTAGTTTTATAGTTTTGTTTTCACTAGTCATGTTTCCATACTGTTACTTGTTGGTTGTTATTGTTACTTGACTGCACTTCCTCAACGTCGGATTAAGCCTTGAAATCTTGAACATCAGCAAATTTCCGCTGCAGTCCTGTATTATCTACCTGACAAGTTTTATTAAAGTGGTTTCTGAAGTGCAGATCACTGCTTCAAAAAAGATATTTAGCTAGCTTCTGGGGGCTGCCACCGCTAGACCAGCAGCTATTATCATTTATTGATCTTCTAGTATTCAGTGAAATTGTAGTCCATGTTTCTACAGTCAGAGTCGAGCGTCGACAATCTGAACAATAGCCCCCACACCTCTGCAACTTTACGGTTTAATGTTTATTATAATTCTCCTTCAGACCCTATCAATATTACTATATCGGTATATACATACTAACTTGTGCAGTTTCTGTTTGTTTAATCCACTGGCTCATTAATTGTCAGTTCGTTTGCCTTAATGTAGTAATACGAACGAACACTTTAGCAGATTTCAACGTCAGTATGTATATATATATACTGCTAAGTTTACACTTTACGTTCCCTCAGAGTGGCGAACTGCTATTGTGGAAGTATTTGACAGAGCATTTTCCAACTTTTGGTGACAAGCCGGGCTTTCTGTGATTTGCTGAATCACTAGAACATAACACATAAGTCATAAATGTAAACAAAAAAGGTGTGTATATGTCAAATGTTTGTGCCTCAGAGACTGGATCCGGCAAAAATTTTGGATCCGGTCGATCCCTATGTATAATATATATATATATGTATACATATATATATATATATATATATATATATATATATATATATATATATATATATATATATATATATATATATATATATATATATATATATATATACATACCCTTGTTGGCAATTTATCAATGTTGATTGGTAAGGTTAATTTATCAATCAATTTATCAATGTTGATTGAAAATTTTTGCGAGATCTCTCAAAACAGTGACCAGTGGCTAACTGTCTACTGGTCGTATGACTGTCTATATACATACTGCACATGTGTATAGAAAAGGTGCGTGATAGATTGAAATAATGAAGAATGCTGTTTCTAAAAAAAATTGACAACATACAGATTGAATTTTTTTTAAAAACACTGCCTCCGGCGAAATTTTACCTCCAGTCGTTTGCTAACCCACAAATCGCCTCTGATGGTCACTTTTTCAGACTCTTCCGTGTGCATTCGGTTAACAAATCTTTGTCGAATAATTTACTTTGTTATTCTGTACTCTTGAGTAATGCTTATTTATTAAGGCGGTTTGTCACCGTTCATATTAATTTCAGGAAGAGCAAAATCGCGGAAAGCCTAACTGGGAGCATTTGAGCGAAGAACTTCATGTGCTAATCAGTTGTGAAGACTCCGAAAATAGGGCTCGTGCAAAAATTGAGCGTGCCAAAGATGAAGTCACTAAATTGCTTGTGCCTGCGGTAAGTTCAAACGTAACTGTTAAGATTATAATCCTAGCTTCTGGATTACATGCAGGCTCTTCATTGTCTTTAGAAAAAAATAAATTCAGTTGTAAAATACTAGCAGACAATAGCAACATGCGGTGACTGGTTGCCGAAATTAGATTTAAAGCAACATTGGGAAACGAAAATGAGTATCCGTGGTCAACTGAGAAAAGCTTTGGTACGGATGAGGTGGTGCCGATGTTATTTTTCGTTAAACTTCGGACAGTTTTGGAGTAAAAGTCAACTTAAGAGGGGTATACAATGGAGTACTTAGTAAGACGGTAATGCCGCCTGCGGGCTGAAGTAACAACGATGATACTCCGCGATAACCCTCGATAACCCATCGATACGACTATAGTTGAACAATTTTTGGCCAAACCAGCGTAATTTTCCAGCCTGTGCCGAAAACGGAGCGTTACGGAACTCGGTGCTTCTTACTGTGTTTGCGAGTCCAACACTAGGCGTTAGACTACCAGTCAGATAGTTAGCAAGTCTTATTCACTCGAATGCTCAAAATGCGTACTTCCCATCACTCAGTTCACAAATGTTTACTTTAACCATTGGACAAACGTTGTTAAAATCAATTCATTTTTGACAGAAAAAGGTAACAATTATTGTGTCAGTCTTGCGATAATTGGGGTCAAAAATTAGTGGGGTGTGGCTAAGAGGGATCCCATCAAGGGGGGTGTTCAAAATTCTGGTTCTGTTATATATATACATGTATGGGTCACTGTGAGTTCGGTTTCTTGTTGAATGTTACTCATGGTTTTTTTTGTGTAAAATAGGGTGTATTTACACATCGGCCGCCTAATTTACACAGCAAAAAATAAAAATACACACTGACTTGCACAGCCCCATTTCCCCCCAAAAGCTGATGAAACGGCCTATTTTGGTTGTCAAAATTACAAAAATTCGCGAAGTGGCGACTGCTGCCTGTGACCACGTTGTCCTAACAAAATTAAGTCTAATTTTTGACCCCCAAAACAAAAAATCTTCAGTTTCAGCTCTTGAACGGCTTATGATTTTTTTATTTTAGCATTTGTTTTTATGCACTTGAAAGTTGACAGTGAAAAATCAGCCATGCTGAGCCCGTCTGTGCGATTTCTTGTCCTACTTCAAACTACTGTACAACTTTTACACCCGGATTTGAAAAAAATGTCTAGGATCTGGCTGATAGAACAACTCGCTATCTGTGTAAACCATGCATGTACACGGGATCTCGGCCTGGGGCTGGGGGTAGGGCTTGTTTCAGATTTTTCGAAATTTTAGGGGCCTTGCCCTGGCGTGTCGGTTACTTGAACTGACAAAAACGCAAAAATTTTTAATTATCTCATATTTTTTATTTTCGTATGTAGTTCGAGTCTCAAAGTCGAAATATTACTTTTAACGTGAAAAACGGTCAATTTTTACCTAAACAATGCTAAAATACACACTTTTAAAAATTTACACAACATACCCTTAATTTAAACATCAAATTTTTTATTTTAAAAACATTTAAAAATTGCCGTTTTAGTAAAAAAAAAACCCTGATGTTACTACTGAGTCGTGATAATGAATAATGAATGTTTATGTGTTCATTTGGTGTTAGTGTTCATATGATTATAGTCAATGGGGAGACTTGCACAAGTGCTCTAATCGTTTTCATTTAGTTTTGTCTACACAATCATTGCAATTATTGCAAAGTGTAGCATCATTTTGATGTTCAAACACAGCACGTCAGCGTTGCTTGCTAACTTCTCCAAAAATTTCATATTGTGGTAAAAACACGTTGCATATGTATATATTTTCCATTTCCAGGAATAGCAATTGACGTCCATGTGTTAGTTTTATACTTCCAAAAGCAGTATTGACGTATTTACGTTTCCGTTATAAATCGTTTTAAATTATGACAAAACTTAAAAAGATTACAAAGGTAGTTCAAAAGGTTGGCTGAACAGAACACATGGTGCACTTTTTTCTAGCTCTAGCATATCAGTATATAAGGGAATATATGCATTGCATCTGCTGTATATAAATTTTGTTTTTGCGCAGTGGAGTTTTAGAAGATTTATATTGCTTCTTGTTGCTTTGACTAGCGTTATCTACTAGCCGAGGAGAAGTGTGAGGGAACAAAGTTCTCATGTTGCTATACTATAGTAGTGGTTTATTCGATTATATAATACGTATGTGCATTGCATGTTGATGTGAAGGAGAGCGGTCCTCTGCGAACATATATACGTATTTCTACAGTGCCACTTTTCTGACACGCTGCTCCACCTGCTAGTTTAATTCAAGATGGCTTTATTCCTTAAACTTTAAGCTGGAAAGTAATGTAATTTTGTGTACTACACTGGCCGACCAATTGAACTTTAACTTAAATTATGTGTTTAGGTGGAGGTATGCATACATATATTTACGTATATACGTATATAAGCCAGTTTGTAGAAATAATGACTTGAAAATGTTTAAATTAACTGCTTGTTGGTGTTAGGCGGACTATTTAGAAAAAGCTAAAAATTTAAACATAGTATAGTATGATCACAATGTGAATAACTTGAAGTTGAAAAGAAGAGTCTAGTTGAAGTCATGTGTTATTTCCCTGCTATAGACTTCTGGTGTGGGTCGAGGTTCGAGAGCGATATGTATATACATCTTCTCTCACCCTTCGTCTGAATTTAAAGTTCGTTAAAATGATAAGTCGAAAACGTTCCAGAACATAACAATCAGAGACCACCCGTTGGGGTCAGGCACATATGGACGTGGGCAGGTTGTCAAATCTGTGGGGGAGGTGGTGGCGTGCGGGGCAAAATTCGGGAGTGGGAAGTGAAGAACATGTCTGGGTGAGATTTGGAAACATATTTTGGATCAGCTAAAGTTTGCACCGGACCCTAAACACTTTTTTCAAACGTTTAGTATGGAAAAACACCATATACATAATATTTTTTATTTTTAGTTTGTAAAACTTGATTCAGAATTGTTATATACAGCATTTTTTGTAAAATCGGCGCACATTTTCACAGCAAACACAAAGAAATAACTGTCAAATCCTCCTTGCCTTGCGGACGACTTCACCGTGGTGAGGTTGCCCGGCTCGAAACTGTAAACTTGAGTGGGCTGTTCTTGACGTTTAGCTAAACTAAACTACTCACAAAACGCTAATCAAAATTTTCAGCAATTTTTTGGTTCTTCGTTCATTTGAATTTGAAACATTTGACCGCTTTCTGGGTTAAATTTTGAGTTTTTGGATACTTTTTCAGTACTAGTTGTGGGGGGGGGGGCTGTCCCGATAGGTCAAGCCTGAGATAGGGCTTGTCCCAAAATCTCAAATCTTAGGGCGGGGAGAACCTTCTCCCATTACAAAACCCCCGTGATTTTTCAATCAATAATGATTTTTCAATCAATAACGTATGTATATAATTACTCAAGGGGCATGTTGCAGTGAGTGACCTCTCCGGTTTAGCTGGCACGACGGCTTGCCTTTTCCCTGCACCATTGGGCGTGTGGTCTTTGCAGTTATTGACAATTGCACCTCGCAAGTTTGCTGCTGCCCCAGTGCACAACTGTTTCTGTCAATTGGCCAAACGTCGTTTTGGCTCTTAAAATGTCATAAGGTTCGAGCGGATGCAGGCCTGGGCCATGTTCCCAACAGGAGCGCGTATATATATACTCTGTGTTGAGTGTGTATACGTGTGAGGAGGCACGTTTGCTACGTGGCTACGTAGTAGCTAGATTAGATGGAATGTATACAACGCATTTATTTAAGAAATACTCTATACGATGTGCTGGTAAAATTTTTAAACTGATGTAATATATTATACATAATACGAGGGATAAGTGGTATGTATCATACATGTAACGGGGTCAAAATTTTGGGGGGGCCTCTCCGGCCAAATTTTGGGGACCCTCCCCCCCCAGATCGACCAAAAATACCCTAAATTTTGCAAAAATTTCGCAAAAAAGTGCCATTTTTTCAAAATTTTGCCCAAATTTTGGGGACCCTCCCCCCCGGGTCCTCGATTGGGGGGGGGTCCCCCCCCATCCCCCCCTATGTATATATGTAATTTCGTAATATTATTTTATACATTTTTTGGTGTCCAATCGAAGTTGCCTCAACCACATATTTATCATTTTTGTATTTAAATTACAATCAAAACTGCTCTAAGCTTGCTGAAACTCTGTATTTGAAGTTGGGACGAAGGCACTCTAGTCCAGCAGCCAGCTTGTATAATATGTGCCAAACCCCAATTCTTCACAGCAGATGACCAGTGTCTCGTCTGTAGATCTCCTTAAGATTAGGCCGGATTCACACTTGCACAAGCACAACGCCTAGACGTTCACACTGAAATTGGCACAAGAACAAGTCCGCCAGTGTAACGTCTTTTCTGGTCCGAAATTGCGTTTTCGTCGTGAAATTTTCTGCTAAAAATTTCGAAGTTTTGAAACTTTCTCTGACTGTTTTATGGAACAAGGAAATTATACAGGAAAGATAACGAAAAACTAAAGTTAAAACGTAATTTGGTTCCAAGATTTAACGAAATTAAAATTCAAATAAAGAAGACAGAACGTCAACGCAATTCATTTTTCATCAGATGTAGATTAGTTTTCGACCAAGGTCTTCCCCAAAAGTCACACTTTTACGCTTTATTTTACTCTATTATGCCTGTATCCAAAATAACAGCTACAAAATCTCTGCGCTGATTGGCTGTGCTTGTGCAAAAGATAATTTTTGAACAAGCGTTGAGCTTGTACTTGTACACAATTTTTTGCATTGTGAAGGTGAGCCGTCTGTGCTTGTGCCTGTGCGTGTGCTTGTGCAAGTGCCAGTGTGAACCCGGCCATATGAATGAACCGGGCTCAAGACGAAACTGTAAGGCTACATTACACTGCAAGCTTATTTGTCAGCTTAAGTTGGTAGCTGGAATTAGCAAATATGCAGTGACGGAAGACGTTTGCAGTCCCAGTAGCTGTTGATTCAAAGGATTTCTTGCTTCCTCAGAGTTGCTTAATCCCTGCTGACTTTGTTGTCAGCTTTTCTGTAGCAATTGTTTGCGTTTCAAGGGAACTTTTAGTTTCAAATATGTTGCACTTGCATATATACGTAAATCTTACTTACAGGTTAAGCCTATTCGCAAACAATATACAATATATAGTATTTTTTCTACGAATTTATTTATGAAATCTGTTCTGATAGACATAACATTTTATTATAAATGACGCCGACTTGGAATTTTAACATTTCACATTGCGTATGCGCACGTACGTACGTGTATTTTTTTGAGTGTGTATACACGTACGTTCTATGCACTGTTAAGGTGATTAGTGATGGCGCCGTTTGCCCGTCCGAGCATAGCGCAGCAGGCCAGCTGGCCCGCCATGGCCTGGTGATTTTGTCTGTTTAGCTAATAGTGGGCGGGAGATCGGCGCCAGCCGATAACCCCGGCCAGCCGGAAACCGGATGTCATGCAGTCGCTGGTCGCTTCGCTTGCGATATCGTCCTCACGGCCACACCAGCGATCAGGAACGCCCCGACCGCTCATGCCGTGCCCAGCAGTCCCGGCGGCAAACGTCGGCCACAGTTCGACAGTTGAAGGTGAGCCCGCAGCGGCATCGTGCCGGGCCCAGTTCTTCCAAAGA
>JASANF010001318.1:0-20508 GCA_030248245.1 Trissonchulus sp. WLG1_4 | reverse complement strand
TTTGCCCCTGAAACCTTGTGGGCTTGTGGCCTAGGAAGCTAATTGAAAAATCTGTTTCTGCGCTACTATTTCCTGAAATAAGGTTTATGAGCAATTAAGAATTGGAAACTCGTTCACGTTTTCGTTCTAGCACTTTTTCATGAAACGAATTGGAATCAAGCGAATGTGAGACATTCCGTGGCAATAGGGCGTTTTTGTTCCAAATCCCAAATTTGGATATGGGTGTTGAAAATCAATTACTAATGTCGGGCGGTTCCGTAGTCGATACAGATTGCACTCTATAAAATGACTTGTCAAGTTTCCACCACGTACAATGGTAGACTCATCAATTATCCAATAGCACAGACGCAAAACAAATAGTTGTGACCGCTTTGTTGCGTTCAGCCGAAATATAAAAGTAGAAAATGTTAGACTTAGACTATAAATAAGTCGAAAAATTGCCATGCGTAATAACATTGCGCTTTTGGAATTGTTGGATGCAACTATTTTTTAACTATCGATGACCTGATAACAAGGGAGTGTGTACAAATTACAATTGTGTGTACAATTGTGTTTTGTCAATACCTTGTGTACAAGATACTAAAAGATCGTTGATTTTTCGTATTACATAGACTGAGATAACGATCCAAAAAAGTGATCGACTGATAAAATCCGAACTGATTGCCTGATAAAATGAAAATGACAATTTCACTTAGGAAAATTTAAATACTATATGGAGGACGTCGACACCCAGAAGAATGTTGTGGTCTACTTTGGTTCGTTTAGCTTACTGCGGTAGGCTACCTTACCTAGAAATTTGATTTCTGGACCCTTGGTTCAGTTGCTGCGTACTTTACCTTGCCATGTAAGCGGTTCTTTACAGAAGTATGCGCGTCCCACACACCCCAGCCCTCCGGTAAGTTGTGACCTATACGCGGCCTGTAAATAAGTACGTTTGCTGTTTCTGTCACTGTTTGCTGTTTGATTCATACTTATAGCCGCACGTCCATTCAGCCGGAAAAGTTCGGAAAGAATCACGCCACATTTTGATCGTATACGCTATTAGTGGCGTGCTTATTTCGTAATTTTGCCGGCTTAACGGACATACGGCTGTAAGTATGAATCAACTCTTAATTGGTTCTATTTGAAGCATCTTGTTCTAGCGCATTTTACAATACAAGGAGATGATAAATGACGATAGTGCTTTATAGTCTGGACCACAAGTTCTGGTTGTGTAAAAATATTATTTTAGCTCCACAAAGTTTTTTTACCACTTCAGATCTTCTTGTTTCTAAATACTTTTTCACAGCATAGCATTATTGAGATGCGACTTTTCGTGACGAAGCATTTTTCAATTCACCTGACTGTTTCTTCTGTTTCATATTTAAATGTGATAAAACAGCAGAAGCATACGATGACAAGACAATTTTCCTTTGTTTTTTAGTTCGAAAAAACTTTACGATAGCCATCAGAAATCCAATGAAAAAACATAAAAATATCACAATTGCAAATATCGCCAGTGAAAACTTTATCACACTGATGAACTTATTTTTTGCCTCTTCAGTTGACAGTTTTATTGTAGTCATGTGACCGCTAGATGTAAGCATAGTTTTTGGATGGATATGCGTGAAAACAGTGGCGATTGTTTTTGTAGGTACAGAGACAATTTCTGTTGTTTTTTCGGTACTTACAAAACCAGTTTTTGTAGTTGTTGTAGTTTCAAGGCCGGTTTTTGTAGTTCTTTCCATTGTTGTAGTAGAGACAGACGTTGCTGAAATTTCAGGGATAAATTCTGTCGTTCGTGTCGATGTCTCAGTGCTAACGTAATTCATTGTAGTCGCTGAACTTGAAGTGGAGCGGTCTGTTTGTTCTGTAGTATTATATTCTTGAGAAAATTCATCTTTTCCGTAAAAATAGCTCATGCTCGGGTATTCTAGCTTCATTTTGTTTGACTTCAGGAAAACCAAATTCAGCACAAACAACTCCGCTGGATAATAAGTAGTCGTTTCCCGGCAGCAAGCAATTACTTTAACTTTGAAAATTTCTTGGTTTGCTTGTCGAGTATAAACAAAAGCTCTGACGGAAAGAAAACTGGCCGTAAAGTTAGGAGTGAAGTCTAGCATTATGAAACGTGACTTTGGACATATCGTTTCCTGTAACAAAATGTTCAGTGTATCAAATCGTTCCTTCTCTTACCGCTACTGCTAGCACTGCAGCTACATACTACTACGACTACGACTACTACGCTACGACTGGTACTACTACAACTGGTACTACGACTGGTACTACGACTACGACTGGTACTACGCTACGACTACGACTGGTACTACGACTACGCTACGCTACGCTACGACTGGTACTACTACGCTACGACTGGTACTACGACTACGCTACGCTACGACTGGTACTACGACTACTACTACGACTGGTACTACGCTACGACTGGTACTACGACTAGTAACTACGACTGGTAACGACTACGACTACGACTAGTAAGCTACGACTAGTAAGCTAGTAAGTAAGCTTCTAGTAAGTAAGCTAGTTACTACTACGACTAGTAAGCTACGACTAGTAAGCTACGACTAACGACTACGACTACGACTAGTAAGCTACGACTGGTAACTACGCTACGACTGGTACTACGACTACTACTACGACTGGTACTACTACAACTGGTACTACTACAACTGGTACTACTACGGCTGCTCTACTACGATCCTACAACTACTTACACTACTCAAGAACACAACAAAATTACAAAACCCAAGTCGTTATTTTAATAGTGCTCTGGACTTTTAATATTAATATTAATATAAATAGGCGACCCCAAAAAATTTTAATATTAATATTAATATTGATAGAAGCGCGATTGTATTTTAATATTAATATTAATATAAATAGCCAGTCAAATTTCTTTTAATATTAATATTAATATAAATAGTGTTTCTGATTTTATTTTTAATATTAATATGAATAAAAGCTTAAATTCTTTTTAATATTAATTTTAATATTAATATAAATATGAATTGAATTTTTACGCTAAGGCTCAATAAAACATAGAAAACACACAGTTTTCAGGGATTATACAAGTAAGATTGCACGTCATTGACACAATGACAGCCTAAACGACTGCCTATTCAAGCACTATTAAAAATACTATTAAAAATACAGCTATTTTTAATATTAATAGTGCCTATAAATTTTAATATTAATATTAATATAAATAGTGTACCTAAGTTATTTTCAATTTTAATATTAATATAAATAGCCAACCTAATTTATTTTTAATTAAATATTAATATAAATAGCGCAGCTCATTTATTTTTAATATTAATATTAATAAAATAATTAATATTAAAAGTATTTTTAATAACGATTTTTAATATTAATATTAATTATTAAAATAACGGTAAACCCAACACGGCTGAATTAGGTAAAATTGTTTGGGGGGACTAACTTTTGGGAGAGCACTTTTGCTCTTGACACCTGTTGGCCTAGGAAGCTAATTGAGGTATGGAAACTTGCTTGAAAACAATTTATCGAAATTACCGTATTTCCTCGAATAGAGCCCCAGGACTTGTATTTTTTGTGAATGTTCAAATGGGTTTCTATTCAAGGCCGGGGTTCTAACGGTAGGCTTAATGAGCAGTAACGTCTTACATTATCGCTCCGGCAAGTTTTCGTGAAATTTATTCGAGTCAAAGGTACTTTTGGCTTTTTTTCGCAGACAGGAGGCGTATGTGTGCCAAATTCCAGAATTGGATTTCGGTGTTGAAATTCAAATAATGTTGACCCTCTTATCAGTACTTTATACTGCTTGCACTTCATAAAATCCGGCTTAAGATTGTCACCAGAGTCAATGGTCGACATTTCAAGCATCCAGTAACACAAACGCAAAACAAAAAGTGGTAACGGTTTCGCTGCATTTAACCGAAATATAATAGCAGCAAATATAACACCAGAAATATTTTGACAAAGATAACTTCGTATGAACATTGGGAAAGCAGACTATAAAGAATAACTATAACTATAACTATAACTATACAAAATCAACTATAAGATATTTCATTTATCTCTACCTATCGATGGCCTTATAATTTGCGAATTTAGAAGTTGTAGTTAGTGGTTGTATTTGTAGTAGCAGCAGGAGACAAAGTACAAGCAAACTTTACTAAGCTGGCAGGCGACAAGCCGAGTCACGATGTAGGGGTAGGGAAGTATCAGTGCAAATTTTGGAGCTATAAATAAAAAATTATTAAATATGGCAATTAGTGAGTTTTAACATTTAATACTTTATTGTTAAACCCTGAACGGGGGGACTAATAGAGGCACTGAGAAATGCGCAGAGCGCTAACAAAGAGTTTGACCGTCGCCTAAGTCTCCCAATTCAACGAATAACGACTAGCTGCGAGCTAGGTTTTTACGGATCGGTCGTCTGAAAAGCACTCAGTTGACAGGTCCGTCCCACCACAGGCGAATGGTGAAACCACAAAGCCTACACGGCCCGACTACGGCCGGCAACGGAACTAACTAGATTACTCTAGGCTAGCCTTTGAACAACAGCACAGAGTTCGGCAATTTACTGACACTGAAAAAGCGACGGAATATCAATTACAGAACGAGGGCATAATTTAGAATATAAACATTATTAAAAACGGGGAAAAACTCAATCGCTAAAAATAACGTGTGCACACCTCAAGAATAATCGCTAATACCCGTGACACACGTGCCCCCCCCCCCCCCGCAATAATTTAGGTTCTTGGCAGAGAGAGAAAAACGGACCACACTTCTTGCTGGTCCAAGCCAAGAGTTCACACCGAAGAAAGCACAAGTTGTGACGAAGTCAATTTAAGAGTTCATATCTTTTTCCCCGCGAGTTTAGATAACAAAGATGAAAGCCCTACTGTGGGTGTATGATTTTCTAACAATTTGGCAATATGCAGATGTAAACTTTAGAGAATGAAACTTAGAATTTCTGTAAACATGATAGAGAAACTTTAGTTCTTGGCTTGGCTCACTGCCACGTGGGACTAATTCGTCAGCAATTGTAATGCGAAGCCAAGTTCGCACGTGATCTCTAAACGAAAGAGAAGCGATTAAAAGAGTAAAATAAACATTGCCAAACTGCGTTTTTGATGCGCGCTTAGTTAGTTGTGTAAATTTTGAGCACAGAGAGACTATTTCTCGTCGTGGAAATGTCAACGTCCACTAGTGGCAGCCCTTGCGAGTACAACATGCTATGATGATGAATAGAAAGTTGAAGGCCCCAATTTGGAAAGAATGAAAGAAATGGAGGCGCCGGGAATCGAACCCGGGCCGCCTGCTTCGAAGTCAAGCATGCTAACCACTACACCACAGCCCCCGAGCCTCATAGGCCCTAATTCTCATTTATAACATTATAGCAGCGAATCATTTGAGGAAAGACCGGGGATTTTGGTTCAGTGCCGAAGCAGCACTTTTATACGGAACCCACGAATTTGCCACCCGTTTTACAGACGGAGGCGTCTTTTGGGGCCCATTTCTTTACCGGATTAAAAGGTTAATTTTAAGGATATGCCGCAAGCGACGGTACCTATACCCAATGCACTTTTATCAACACTAACTTAAACTTTCCAATCTAAACACAGACTGAATTCTCCCTTCGGCATACTATTCAATACTTACTTAGGATGTAATTAAAATACTTCTTAAACCTATTTTATATTTACAAATTACTCGTTGAATGTATGGTTTCCAGGATTAAGTAGGCGCTCGTTGCCATTGCAACTAAAGCCCGGTTCATACTTGTCGTTAAGGACGTAAGGACAGGGACAAGGACAAATTTCGATTAGCTGCAGTGACAAATTCAGCAAAGCATTTGGGCTAATTTTTTGCATACGATCTGGATGTGACCAAGACTGTCTCAAGCGAAACATCAACTTAATTGACCATGTGGTTTTCTTGGAATCGCTTAAGGACAAAACGATAGGGACAAGGACAAGGACGAGTATGAACCAGGCTTTATACGTGATATCAAAACCTACGTATTGTATTGTAACAATTGCAGCTGCGCAACCCAAAATTTTAACATTTCTATAATTATAACATACAATGTAAGCATAAATGTAGTTGAGGGTTGTTTCAATTATAAAAATATTTTCAATTTCAATACAATTATCATTTTTGCCGAATTATTTTCAATTTCAATACCATTATCAATTTTTAGGCTATTTATTTTCAATTTTAATACCGTTATCAATTTTTGACCCAAATATTTTCAATTTCAATACAGTTATCAATTTTTGATTATTTTAAACTTCAATATCAATTAATAATTGATATCGAAATAGAAATTGAACGTGGGTTTAATGATTGAAACAAATAATTGAAACAACCATAGCCCTGGGGCCGGTTTCATAAAAGTACAATCCTACAATTGTAGCCTAGAATCGTGAAAATGCAGTGAAATGGATTTCATCAAGCTAGCCACAATTGTGAAACTTCACAATTGTAGCATTACAATCCTACAATTGTACATCACAATTGTAGCCTTCACTTCGCCTGCTGCATGCATGAAATGTTCACTACAATCCTAGGATTGTAGATCACAATTGTTGGTTTCATAAACTTACAATTGTGACACGTGATGTTTGTCTATAATTGTAGAATTACGTTCTATTTCAGCAGTTGAATTCATTGAATTTAGAATTCTACAATTTTAGGCTTGTAGCATGTCTACAATTGTAAAGAAAACTACAATTGTAACCAAAAGCGGTTTCATAAAACAATTGTGAAAATTTCGCAATCCTACAATTGTGAAATTACAATTGTATGATTGTAGCACACAATTCTAGCATTGTTAGTTAGAATCCTACATTTCTACGCTGACTCTTACAATTGTAGGCTACAATTCTACAATTATAGCCTACGATCCCACAATTGTGGACACTTTTAGCGTTGACTTTGGAACGGACAAAAGTATGAATCAAACTGACGTTGGCTTTTGCCCTCTACTCGTTCATTCGTTCGTCCGTATTTGCCAATGCAAAAAGAATGAGTGAAAATAAGTAAAAAACAGGTTGAAACTTTAATGAGGGGCTGTCACTTGGAAATATTTCCTTCGGCAAAATATCCCGGGATATTCTTTCATTGTATGGGGGAAAAATTCCCTGGCCGAAACTTTAATGCTATTTAACCCTTTAATGCCAAGAGTATCATTGGGTAGACAGTGTAATTCTGACACCTTCTAGGTTTTGGCCATTGCTCGAGCTATGTGCGTTATAGAGAGATCGCGAAACCACCATCCGATTGAGAAATAAATGGCAAACAAAACATACAGCTAGTCCTTTATTTGAGTTGAAAAAAATCGATAGAAAAAAGAAAGAATATTTTTAAAGAAAGAAAACCGAAAGAAAATTGAAAGAAAGAAAGAATGAAAGAAATTGGCTTTCACTGCGAACTAAAGACAATTAATAGCTGTTTTACAACTTTGAAGGCAAATAACGTTCAGTGCCTGCTTTAACACAACAGCTGCCCCCTGACCCGTCAGAAAAACTGAAAGAAACGCAGTTGAAGAAATTTCCAATTTCTTGCAAGAAAGCAAACTGCATGAAAAAAATTTTAAAGAAAAAGAAAATAAATTCTACTGAAATAAAGGACTAGCTGTAATCTAGGATTTATACCCATAAATTTTGACCCGAACTTACCCGCTTGACCCGCGGGTCGGGAAAATTCAACCCGACCCGACCCGACGCGATTGCAAACTCTAGTAACAACGACCCGTGTTAATTATTAAAATTGATTTTCAACTAGGTTGAGTCACAGAACACTTGTTAAATAGCTTTAAAATTTTGGTCAGGGAAATTTTCCCCTCATATAATTGATATTTTTCAACTATATAATTACAAGTTTATTACAAATAGGGACAAAAAATTTTGTAATTATTTCAATTGAGATGAGCTTTTAATGTATATGTGAATTAATATTTATATTTATATTATTTACTTGAATAATTATTAAAAAATAAACATGACGCGTTAAAAATGTCAATATAAATTGGCAACCAATCAATTAGAACGAAACAGATATCGTGATTGTAAAATAATAAAACGATGCCAAACGGAAAATTTGAAAAGCAAAACGTGGGCTGCTAATTAGAATTGTGAAAATTGTGGCACAATTTCACAATTCTAGCCAGCATAAAAAACTACAACTCTGTTTATGAAACCAACAATTGTGGCCACAATCCTAGGATTGTAGCAGCCTGAAAAGTCGCGCATCTAAACGTGCTGAGAGTACCTACAATTGTAGCGTTTATGAAACCATTGTGAATCTACAATTGTAGGCTTTCACAATTGTGGGCGACTTGGTGAAACTGAAATTCTACAATTGTAGTCCACAATTGTAGGATTGTATTTTTATGAAACCGCTTTCGTATTGAAGTATTTCGTTAAAAAATTGTTTTACGTCCTTTTTTAACACTTTTTTTAGTTGGAATATGTTTATTTAATAACTTTTTACATTTGAAATAAATGTTGCGCAGTTTAGTTGCCAAACTCTCGTGTAACTGCTTCAGAACTGTCTGCTACAATTGTAGCATTGTAGCAAAACATTTTAAAATTGTGTACTACTATCGTAGGATTGTGGAAGAACAATCCTAAGATTGTGAATTCACAATTGTAGCATCACATAAAATACACAGCTGGTTTATGAAACCACTTTTTGCTACAATTGTAGTTTCTCTCTGCTGTCGCGCGCTTGCTACAATTGTAGGATTGTAGTTTTATGAAACCGGCCCCTGGCCGCATGCATGGTTTGTTTGCAAACTCACATGCATACCAAGCTCTTCTGCTGAGTGAGAAGTGGTTACTTTGTGAGTTTAGAGTGTCAATATTCCACAGGAAATATAAAACGCGGCCATTATTTTCGGCTAAAAATTTAGGCAAAAGTTACGTACCTACATGCATTCACAAAATGTGGTCAGCGAGATTTGAACTCCAACCTACGGATTCACAGTGAGGAATACTAACCACTAGACCACTAAGACCACTGTATTCAAGCAGTTAACACCACCTAATGTGCGTTTACGAACTTCCTAGCTTTGGGTGAAAAAATACGAATGTCACAAATAGGAACATGAGTGTCGATAGAAGATAGTGCTGATATGCACTGATATCGGAGAATATAATCATTTAAAAATTAATTCTAATTTTATGGTCCACATACATAACATGCACGCTTGCATGACATCTTTAATCATCCCTTATTGCAGCTGTGACATCTTGTTCATTACGTGTGTTACCCGAGATATGAAAAATCGTCTTCCGCAAACTAGGATTTTTCCGTCTTTTTTTCCCGGTCGCAAATCTCAAGAAATACATATTGGCGGGGCACTTTTTTGTACTATTTATATTCAATCTGGTTCGGAATAGAGGCATTAGCAAAATGGTGTTCTAGGCTTTTGCCGTTTTGGCTCTGCTGGGAGGGGGAAACCCCTTTTTTGGGCCTCGAAAAATGGCCGGTAAAAATATGTGCCAGCTTTTGAGACGTCACGCAAATAGCCCAGGTCTGATCTTTTGCATGCATGGTAGTGTAGTGGGGTTGTAGTGCATCTGTTATTTTGGAATCGATCGTGCCACTATAGCACTAGGTAGGGGGCTCGGAAGGTAATTTACGTGTATTAGGGGGGTAGTCTACCTACGGGCATTGCAGCCAAAACGGTAATACATAGAGGTCTGTCATTTCGTATGCGAATATAAACCCCTTTACTGTGCATTGCAACGTGCTATTAATTTTGCTGCCAGATTTACCTAGTAGCCTGGGCCCGATTTATCGAAACAAAATGTTCGTCATCGAAAATGTTCGTCATCAAAAGTTCGTCATCGAAAATGTTGGTCATCGAAAATGTTCGTCATCAAAAATGTTCGTCATCGAAAAAACAAATGTTCGTCATCAAAAATGTTCGTCATCGAAAAACCAAATGTTCGTCATCGAAAAACCAATTGTTCGTCATCGAAAATACATGTTCATTATTGAAAAGACAAATGTTCGTCATCGAAAATGTTCGTCATCGAAAATTTTGGATTGATGGAAACATTTTCGATGATGAACATTTGTTTTTTCAACGGTGATTTATCAAAAGACAAATGTTCGTCATCGAAAGTTGGTCATCGAAAATGTTCGTCATCGAGAAATTTTTCGATGACGAGCTTTGGTCTTTTAGAACATTATTATGTTCTAAATGACAAAAGCTCGTCATCGAAAATTTTTTCGATGACGAACATTTCAACGGAGCTCGGTACCTCCGTTGAAATTTTCAACTGCGAACATCTATAGGTACATAAGCAGCTGGCAGTAATTTTAATATAAATATAAATAGCCAACCTTATTTATTATTAATTAAATATTAATGTAAATAGCACAACAGCGCAAAATATTAATTTATTATATTATATTATTTATTATATTTTTAATATTAATAATAACAAGACTAGTGCGTCTAGTTTAGATTAGTTCGACAACATACATAAATTTCATGGCATTGAATGTTAATGTTTTTGATTTTCAAAAAAATTTTGTTAAAAATTACATCTAAAGAGATTTGATCTAACATGGGCTGATTATAGTTAGTCACGAAGGGTCAAGTTTAAAAACGTCTAGCGGACGATAGGAATGACGTACAAACATGACACTTTCATCAATCGTCTTGATTTAAGGAGCGCTTTCAAATGAGGGGTCACATGACCTTGTCACGTGAGCATACCCTGAGATTTAAATTTCGGGGTAACCTGAAGCGCTATATAGTCATGTGACCCTTCATTTGAAAGCCCTGCTTGCCAGCAGTCCAATGATGCTGTTCGTTTGTCTGTCCGGCGTTTTAAAGGCCAGTTATGGCGCCTTAAAGGATATGAGGAAAAAGAACACATTTCGTAATTTAGTAATTACGATTTTATTATGACAAAAGTGTTCTATGGTGCGAAAACATTAAAATCGTCATAACTTTTGCTATGGGGGTCGCAGCCACTTGGGAATTTTACCATTCGATCGGTGAGACAATGCGCTTCAAAATGAGGGGTCACATGATGTGCTTACGGCAAGTTGACGTAGTACTGACCTTGGTTCCCGGACAAAAACCGCTGTAACTTGGTTTATGTTGTTTTATCAGCTATATGAATGATGAAAATATCATACGCCAGGGGTTTCTGAGATCACTGCGAAGACGAAACCTGCTTATTATCATTATCATTATTATTAGGTTAATATATATTGTAATTGTAAATATATATTGTAAATATATTGTAATATATTGTAAATATATTGTAAATATTGTAAATATATTGTAAATATATTGTAAATATTGTAAATATATTGTAAATATATTGTAAAAATATTGTAAATATATTGTAACAAGTCTAGTGCGTCTAGTTTAGACTAGTTCGATTAGTCCTGATGAAAGTTTATGGTTTAACAATAAATTTTACAGCTAACAAAAATTGAGATTTGATCACACATAGTGTGATCCGTGTAGTCAGCCCCTTGAGCAAAGGATTAAGGGGCCATAATTTTCGATAGCGTAAAGATACTACAATAATATTAGCATCATTTGTGAACAAATTCAGAGAGTTTTCAAATGATGGGTGACATGGCCTTGAAACTGTACGTTAAACTTGCGTCACAATTTAGAATTAGAGATTTAAACGTTTATACGTGAGTGGTATACGTCAAGTAATGTATCATTCAAAAGCGCTTTTGAAAGGCGTCAGTTTTATGTTCTACGTTTACGTTGAGGCACGTTATAACGTCTGAATATTTTCCAATTAAATGACACTATAGTATCATCTTACATTCGTCGTAGTAGAGGTTCGAAAAATGTCAGTTTGGAAATTTATTTTTTCAAACCGGTTTAGCGGTTAAACGGTTTCGTTTACGAACTGGCTTTGAATATAAAACTTTTTGGCCACGCTGTCGGCTATCTGATAATGTAAAAATGACGTTTCTGCGTTGAGCCGATCCTGAGTTATTATTGTAATTATTTTTGAGCAAGAAAGTTTATATAGTACAAGTCTAGTGCGTATAGTTTAGACTATCTCGAGCAAATTCCTTGGCGTGCAGTCAATTATTGGTTGACTTTTCTAAAATTAGTTTTTTAATTAAACTTTAGTCATTAAAACAAATTTGATACAATATTATTTCATACCATACAAAGCAATGGCATTTGTTATTGTTCCTTCTAGACAAGAAACTATTGTTTTGAAACCAACTCTGCGCAGTGCAATGATAGCAGCTACATGCGTGCGCATATGATGAACACGTAAAGTCAGTATGGGAGCCGACGGCTTTTTTCTGAAGCATAGCTTTTCTACAATTTTAAATGAAATAATGGTCAACAACAGTTTTGTAGAGGTCGTGAGATATCATTTTAATAATTATAAGTTTACATAAAAATTAATTTAATTTAGCATATTTTATCTATCTCTGTTCGCGTTTTCTTAATGTGTCTTTTTCCATAGACACAATCAATCATCTATGTAATGAGAAGGAGACTGGTCAAAGGCGTTATGTATACGTTGGTGATCATACATTGTTCGACAGTTCGACTCCCAGTTGTTGTTGCTTTTTCGCAAAAATTTTAATCTACTTTTGTCTGCAATATCTGTTTTGAATGGATCATTTTCTTTTAGTGCTGAAATCGAAAGCAGTTACAGCAATTATGGCTTCTTTTTGGCCAACAGTTACGAGTATTTAGTAATTCGGTGCTGTAACTAAATCGAGCAACATGCATTCTATACATGACAATGCACACTGAAGCTGGAATAAACTTAGATGGTGAAAGTGTGAAACACACCTACCGAATTTTCACTCAGTAAAAGAACCTCGCCCCCTTTGGGGGCCTGCTTGTTTTTATTGCTGCCTAATGGAAACAAAGGGCATAGTCCTTTACCGGATTGAAGGGTTAATTTTAATCGAACTAAACGGTTTAAAAATGAAGCTTAAAATTGCCAAACCAAAACCTTCGGACTAAACGGACTTAACTTTTAGCGCGCTGCTTTTTAGCGAGACTAAACGGTTTTAACTATGCACGCTAATGTTAAGCGTGCATGTTAAATCCGTTTAGTCCAGTGGTAGTTTTGGAATGAGGTCAGACTAAAAGTAAGCCGCAGACTTATTTTTAGGCCATTTAGTCCAATTTGTCATTCTTAAACATCAGACTAAAATAAGTCCAGTCCGTTTAATCCGTTGAAGGATTAGGCCCAAAGACTTAATGAAATATTAAGATCCGTAAAGATTGTCACTTCGCGAAGCTGAGCCGGTACTAGAGTAGGTATGTATAAAAAATCCTACGCTTTCCACCAAACGATACATAATTATGAAAACAACAAAAAGTTGCATTCAGTTAACAGAAGCACATATTTTTCCTTAACCGAGCTGATAGCAAGAATACACAAAAGGGATACTGGAGTCACATTTGCGCTAATTCTTGAGAAGTTAATTTTGACCGGTTGCAAACCACACCACTATGTAGTTGGCTCGACTGCTTCGCAGTGACAATTATAAGAAAGCTTCTATCTTGGTGAAAGGCAAAATCAAATTTAAATCTTGTTTCCAATATTAATGAGCTATCAACAGCATTAACCAATGGTGTCTGTCCAACTGAATGAGGGAAATGTTCGAATTTTGACTGATTTGATCAACAACAAAGTGAATGATTTGGCACATTTTTCATAATTGGAACAACTTCGTCGACTTTGGAATACGGTATCAGTAGCAAAACGTTCGAAGCAGAAGTATATTTATGTTGACTGTCTGTCTGAGCTGAGTGTAGACTGACAATAATAATAATTTCCAATTACTGTTCTTTTACAGAATACAGTTTGTTCACCACAAACTGAACACTATACAAGCATTACTATCAGACGATAATTGGGGTTCAATTCCACTGCCGTTAAAATTTTTTTAAACCCCTGTAATGGTCGAACGGTCAGTAATATAAAAAAGTGCCTTATAGAAAACTGATAGGTACGAAAATTTCCTACATTATGACACAAAAACGGTTTTCCTGCATGGAATACAAGTCCAGTTATTATCATTATCTTTTTTTTCAAACAAATTCAGATAGTATAGGTTAGGTAAATATATTGTAAATATATTGTAAATATATTGTAAATATATTGTAAATATATTGTAAATATATTGTAAATATATTGTAAATATATTGTAAATATATTGTAAATATATTGTAAATATATTGTAAATATTGTAACAAGTCTAGTGCGTCTAGTTTAGACTAGTTCGACCATGTATATATCTAAGTTAAGTCTATTTATGTTACATTATTTGAAAAATGAGCAAAAAAATTGAATTTTTGCCTAAATTCAATTGTTTTGGGATTTGATCACCCATGGCGTGATCTGTAGTACAATCAGCCCCTTTTATGAAATTTTTCAGGGGCCATAACTTTTCATACGGAAGTGGGAGAATAATAATTTTAACGTCATTTGAGAGGAAATTGTTAGAGCTTTCAAACGATGGGTGACATGCCCTTTAACTTGACGTTAAGCTTGCGTCATAATTTAAAATTGGAAATTTAAACGTTTAAACGTAAATAGTATACGTCAAGTAAGGTATCATTCAAAAGCGCCTACTGTTCTGAGTTGAAAGGCGTCAATTTTATGTTCTTACGTTAACGTTGAGGCAAGTTATGACGGTTTGAATATTTGAGAATTAAATGACACTATAGTATCATCTTACATTCGTCGTAATAGATGTTCGAGCCCGAAAATGTCAGTATGAAAATTTTTTATTTTTTTCAAACCGGTTTAGCGGTTAAACGGTTTCCTTTACGAACTGACTTTGAATAGAAAAATTTTTGGCCACGCTGTCGGCTATATGATAACGTAAAAATTACGTTTCTGCGTTGAGCCGATCCTGAGTTATTATCGTAATTATTTTTTAGCAAGAAAGTTTATAATTGAAACAAGTCTAGTGCGTCTAGTTTAGACTAGTTCGACCATTTCCTGTGGTGAAAAAGATAATTTATGCATTAACAGCAGAATTCTAAATGATTGGCAAAAATTTTCAAAATTTTGCCAAAATTTTATTCACATTAAGATTTGATCACATATGGTTTTGAGTTGCCGTAACTTTTGATATTGGGGAGATACTGGAATGATTTTGGCATCATTCGAAAGCAAATTACGAGAGCTTTCAAATGATGGGTGACATGGCCCGGTAAGTTGACGTTAAGCTTGCGTCATATTTTATAATTGGAAATTTAGACGTTTAAACGTGAATGGTATACGTCAAGTAAGGTGTCATTTGAAAGCGCTTTCTGTTCTGAGTTGAGTGCCGTCAATTATGTGTTTGTACGTCAACGTTGAAGCAAGTTATGACGCTTCCAATATTGCTTACCATATGACACGAAATATCGCTATATCATCAGACAGTCATCGTAGTAGATGTTCGAGCCCGAAAATGTGAGTGTAAAATTTTTTCATTTTTTCAAACCGGTTTAGCGGCTCAGCGGTTCATTGAACCGACTAACTCTGAATAGAAAACATCTTGGCCTTGATGCCTGCTATTTAATAACGCAAAAACGAAGTTTCTACGTTGCGCGGTTCCTGAGTTATTATCATTTCTCTTTTTTGCCGAAAAATTTATATAGTATAGTAAGGTAATTAAAAGTATTTTTAATACCAATTTTTAATATTAATTATTAAAATAACCCTACTGCCGTATGGACATTGGGACCAACTGAACGGCAGAATGGCCGTTCAATTCATACCTTCGCCCGTACAGCCATCTGCCACTTTGCCCGTCAGCCATATGTCCGTTCATCTATATATACTAAACCGCATTATTTCACCTTGTCCGTATATGCCCGGCAAAGTTAATTTCAGTTCAACTTAGCCAAAACTCCCGGGCATACGGACAAACGGACATACTATTCAAAAATATGAATCGCAACTTAGGCCCAAGCTATGCGCGTTTGCCTTAAAAAGTAAGAATTAAAAAACGGATTATACAGGCTTTGTCCGTATGCCCTACTGAAGTATGAATCCAACCTAATAGCTGTTAAATGAATAACTGATATCTGCGACCATACTGCAAATAGAGTTGGCTGGCTGTTTCAAGTATTTGGTTCAAGTAATTTTTAAGACCGGTTCATACTTGTCCTTGAGAACACAGAGGGACAAGAAGGACTAGGGCACATTTCGGTCAGCTGCTGTGAAGAATTAACGCGTTTTATATGATTTTTGTATGCGGTCTGGAATTGAGGTCAAATATTTTCATGCCAAAAATCGGCTTATTTGGCCAGGTAATTTTGTAATTGCTCAAGGACAAAATGATAGGGACAAGGACAAGGGCGAGTATATGAACCGAGCTCTGTGAAATCATAACCAGCTTTTCAGCTTTTCTGAACTATTAAATTAGTCTCTTTCGGCAAAAAGATTTACGTAAAGTTTTCCAAAACTTTGGTTAATGTTGCGGAAAAGTTGAAACAAAATAATATTCAACTTTGAGAGTTTGCCACTATCCATTGACAGCAGACAGAACCACTAAATTCAATACTTTATTGTACCTCAATTTTGGTAGTATATAATTAGGTAGTCTTAGGTAGTAGTAGTAGTATTGGAATTTGTTAGTAGTAGTTATTATTATTAGAGAATTTAGACTTTAATGAAAATGTTCTAATTCAGAATGTTTAGACTTAGAACGACTGATCTAATTTCGAACGCTGAAAATTTTCAATAATGAACGTTTTCGATGACGAACATTTGCTTTTTCGATGACGAACATTTGTTTTTTCGATGACGAACATTTGCTTTTTCGATGACGAACATTTGCTTTTTCGATGACGAACATTTGCTTTTTCGATGACAAACATTTGCTTTTTCGATGACGAACATTTGCTTTTTCGATGACGAACATTTTTGATGACGAACTTTTCGATGACGAACATTTTCGATGACAAACATTTGCTTTTTCGATGACGAACTCGCTGTTGAAAAAGCAAATGTTCGTCATCGAAAAAGCAAATGTTCGTCATCGAAACTGTTTCGATCAATTCAAAATTTTCGATGACGAACATTGTCGATGACGAACATTTCTAATGACGAACATTTTGCTTCGATAAATCGGGCCCAGAACTGATGTACCACCCTCTGACACCCTTGAAAACATGTTTTTTCATGACTTTGTCACTGTATAACGCTTTTATGGATAGCCGCTCGTTGTTTATTTCTATTGGAGCTCTATATATGATCGCAGGGGTATCCCATGATATTGTTTGGTCTGCTTGTTGCATACTGTTTCACTTTGGCACCCCTGGCAAAGTGCCCGAATGGTCAATTTAACCAAATTTTCGAATTTTGTCAGTTTTGTTGAGAAAAAGTCAAAATAGTTTATTTGAGATGCTGAACGCGATTATAACGTTATTTTGACGAAAAATTATGGTTTTCTTTCAAAAAAGTGCTCAGTAGTCAACTACGGTTGTGTGTTGTACTACACAGTAAATATGTAGACAGTGCAGCCAAAACGTTTAAAGATGGAGGCCTGTCGTCTTGTATTCCAATATAAACCCATACATTGTGCATTACAGCGTAGTATTGGTTTCGTTGTCAACTTCACGTAGTAGCCAGGACTGGTGCACCCCCTGTGATACCGTTGAAAAGATGATTTTTTTATCATTTTCTCAATGTATAACGCGTTTATGGATAACCTCTTGTTCTGTATTTCTGGTGTATCTTAATACATAGGCTTGGGGGTGTTAGTTGATATTGTTTGGTCCGCGTGGTGTGCACTGGTCCAGTTTGGTAGCCCTAGCAAAGTGCCAGAATGGTCAATTTGACCAAATTTTTGAATATTTTCATTTTTTTGAATAACTGTGAAAAACGTTAATTTGAGTTGCCGAACACGAATAGAACGTCACTTTTACCAAAATTAATGTGTAAACCCAAAAATAATAACAAATACGAACAGGCCAATTGTGTATATATAATATACTGTTAGTGGCTTTGTAGAAATACATAAGTAGGTAGTGCAGCATATACATGCGCGACTCACTTTTCAGAATATTTTATTTTCATACAAACATACAACTCAAGTGTCAGCTTTCCCGTTAAGTGAAATGGCTGCAGCGGAAAAAGAAATAGGATTATTATAAAAATGCCCTTTCACCAAGGGCAGCAGTGTGGGTAGAATAGGAAAGTTGGCTGATCTATAGCGGAACAAGCACTTTTGTTGACGAGCATAGAGTTTTTCTCATGACGACAGTCAGTATTATTTTACCGTATCGGTAAAATTAAGCGCGGCATACAGTAGTTTAATTTTGTCAAAAGCCGAGTACTAACTTCGATAAAAATGAGTAGCAGAGCTTTAACTTTATTCTAATCTGTACAATATCTGATAAATTGCGTCTCAAGACTCTTGTGTATTTCGAGATTAACCTAATGTTAAGCGATAACGTTCGACATAGGTCACAGTCGAACGCGGGGCATATTTATGCCGCCCGTCCCGACTTCGTCATCTACTGAGACATTGGTTTCATTTTTTGAAGAATGGAAATTCGGGAATCATTTGCTTCAAGACCTTTGAGTTTTGACCCACCCGGTGATCAGCGCTGACGTAGGTAGGTGTATTTACCGACCTATTAATTACTATCAGAGAATCAAGCTCAAAATTCATTACTGTGGTGCTGAACCATTTTGAATTTTTGGCACGAACATTTGAAAATGACATGCATTTTCACTATGTTAGTAACAATCAGTCCAACTGTAAAAGAATAATCAATTTAACATGCCAGCAAAAAAATGACATCATTGTTTTCGTGCTTGTTGAGGTGACTGACTAGTGACTGTGACTATCACTAGAGGTGCACTGAGTATTCCGTTTAGGTATTTTGTTTTTTAGTATAAAGATAGACTTAGTAAATGTCTTACGGAATAATTAATTCTCAGCTGTAAACTTTCCATATCGATAAAATCAATATTGATAGTCAACTCAACCTGCTGAGTTTTGCATAGACACACACACACACACACGCGCGCAGAAACCACACACATACGTGCTGTGTGCTGCGCAAAGGCATGAATGTGGTAGCTACAGTTGGTCAGTGCAGCATGCTTCAGTAATGCGCTGAAACTGAGCATGGTTAACATGCATTTTCAG
Source organism: Trissonchulus sp. WLG1_4 (assembly GCA_030248245.1). Classification (NCBI taxonomy): domain Eukaryota; kingdom Metazoa; phylum Nematoda; class Enoplea; order Enoplida; family Ironidae; genus Trissonchulus; species Trissonchulus sp. WLG1_4. The sequence goes on along the minus strand of JASANF010001318.1, from coordinate 1,383 downwards.
TTTCAGTGCACTGACTGAAATTAGTATGCACGGCCGCTGAGGCGGCCGCGCAAAAATGCTAATAAGCTTATTAAACAGTCGGTACAAGTTTTGCAGCAGAATAAGGAAACTCAGCTTGCTAAATGAAGCGGACAAGAGTTGCGTCAGAATAGCAGTCGCCCTGCGACACTTTAGTGCTTTCTGCACCCTATTCGCGCGAATTAATCAGCCATTATCATCAGCTGCCTGTTGCCGGAAAAGTTCCGTGTATGTACTTCATTGGTTCTTGATGTTATTTTTTAGTTAAGCTATATATGTCCAGAAGAATTAATTGTTCATCCATAATATATTATCGATCGCCATTCGTTTGTTGTGAATTGGGGGTTACCCCCTGGTCGAGGCAGGCCTTCTCGCACTTATCCAGACATATACATCTTCAAAATTCATTCCTATTCACGTTTCACAATCGCGGAGTTAAGCCAAGACACACGTTTCTTCATTTTTATATTTGGCAGTTTTTATGACTTCGCAGCGTTCCGTGTAGCGCCCTTGAGTTCAGAAATTACCAGAAAGGCTGCCAGTAGTTTCTCTGGCTTGCTGTTTGGCTTACAGCGTAGTAAAATTGTGACTCAGCACAAGAAATGTGAATATGAATATATGCATTTAAAACATGAAGTTATTCACACTTTAACGCCCAAATTCAGAAAAGTTATTTAACAATTTAAATAGTTTTATACATTTTTCATTCGGGTTTTTAATGGGAAGCTATTTCTAGGCCAATCGGCGCATTGCCGAAAATATATAATGTCCTATGGTGTGACTGGCTTAGAGTCAGTGTGAGCTGGTGAAGACGTCGTGAGAAGGGGGTGGCGCCGACGCACCTGAACGGGGATAGGTAGTTAGAGCCTCGCGCGCCGTTTGAGACTAGGAATAGCTTCCCCTGAGTCTAGGGCCTGAAATGAGATAGGTTTTTACTCGTTTTCCTCTATTTTTGTTATTTGTTATTTTGGCCTCCAATAAATACTTTTAATTTGGAAGTTTTGTGTCGTCTCCAATTTTGACTTGTTTTGGGTATTTTTGTAGGGCTTTGCAGCTATTGCCGGAATTCACTACGTGGTTTGTGGTTCGTGGTTTAACAAGTGGCGACCGTGACAAAGGATTTTTGGGCCACGTGTGAAGCCCAAAATAGCTGCTCCTAAGCCCTAAGCCTAAATTTTTGTTGTTTTGAGCGCAAATTTTTGATTTCCCCCACCCCAAAAGTTTTGGAAAAGTTGCTGGAGTACCCCCAGCAACAAAGAAAACGAGTAAACGAAGTCCCCTTAATTTTCCCTGTCCCCGGGAAAATTTTTCGAATTGGTTTTCCTGTGTATTGAGTGGATTTGGGAGGTTTTCTTTTCAGGTGTA
>JASANF010001316.1:0-14715 GCA_030248245.1 Trissonchulus sp. WLG1_4 | reverse complement strand
TGATACAATCAACTCTTTCTGTCAGCAGATATATCATCACTCAGACGTGGCCTTTAGTATGCTTAATTACTGCTTAATTAGATACGCCAGTTTTGCTCAAATCAAAAAACTTTTATTCACATACGCCAGTATGTAAATACGTCAGTTTAGCAGAATTTAGTCAAATTGTATATTATTTTTCTACAAATTTTTATAGGTATGGTTTGCATGTGGATGCATGTGTATGACAAATTTGTAAACTGAGGTATACTTGCAGATTAAAAGGCATAAATTTTAATAAAGTGAGCCATAAACATCTCATATCTGTCATGTGGAGAATCTTTAAATTTTTTTATCGATACCAAAATTATCAAAAAACTGTTCTAGTTTTGTAGAGTCACGTCACAGAGAATAATTGTTTCAACTTTTTTACTGATTAGATTGAACTGCTCAATGAAAAACATTTTTTGTACCCAGTTTGATGTTTTATGTATTGAATTGCCTGGCTCAGGGCTAAGAGTTAAATCGGCTTACTCTTAAAGTTTTTAGGCATAACTTTTAACTCATTTAGTTATCTCAAAGTTAGTTAATATATTACATGAATTCGAATTAATTTTTGACCTAAATACTTAGCTTCATTTTGAAACTTTAATTATATTCTTACTGAATTATGAACGAAAATTTTTATATTTCACGCAGTAGGAGAATATAATTTCCGTTCGCGGATGTTTTTTAGAGCATTCGCTTGAAGCTAAACTTCAACAAGCCAATTATTGCTTGTATGAAATCCCAACTTTAATTAAATTATTTCCTAAAAGAATTAAAATATCTCAAAGTGGGTCTTTTCCGCTATTTCCATGAGTCCGCAACTTGCTTCCTAAAAGTGAACTCCCCTTGATTTCAAAACCTCGAAAATATAATATGTAATGTAACGTCTACTGTATGTATAGTCGTTGTGTAATACGCAATTTTGTTTACTTTTTTACGCCAAGAAGGTGCTCGAGCACTGTTTGGCGCACGGATTCACATCTTCCTTGTGTTGTAGTTATACCAGGGGTGTAGTTGTAGTTATACCAGTAACTCCAAAACAAGAGTATTCCTAAGCTACTTAATGGGTGGAGATCACCTATCTTACCATGATTATTTCAGGATTAAAACTAAGTTTAGGGCGAGTTTTGAGACCCAACTTCCGATCCCGGAAGCGTGGTGCAAAAGGGAGTTTTCCACGCTATTTTATATTACAGCAAAGTTTTTACTTGAGTGAAAATAAACAAGTTGTCCCTAAAAGGGGCAGGGTTCCTACCAAGAGATGAGAAAATCATTATCCGCGTTGTCTGACCTGGCTGGATGAGAAACATAACAGAAACATAAGCCGATACAGGTCCGTTAAAAGCAGCATAACGTGCAGATCCAGTTTTTACTCGGCTAATTATGGCAGGGCACATACCTATGGGAAAGGGTCGGATTAATTTTTGGTTCAGGTCGTACAGGAGGTCTCAAGACTTGAAATTTTTGCGTCAGAAATGCACATTACGTCGGGTTCAACTTGGCGATCGGACCTGGTTCTTCTTTACCGGTTCCGGTTCCAGGGTAACGTTTCCTGTCCAGGTTCCGGTTCTAGAAAATTGCCAATTCTGGGGTCCAAATTCGGTTCCACTTTATTCAAGATTTACGTAAATTTTTACATATTTATATTTTACACGTTTTTTACTCTCTGATGACTTTGTAATTGACAAAATAACATGGATTTTAAAGATACAAATCAAACAGAGGATTACTTGAACTATGTAAACGCATTTGTACTGTTTTCCGTCTAATGTGACGTCGCATGTCGATAGCGCTCTTTGATCGTCTATCGTTTTGCTATATGCGCTATTTTTTAATATCGTCGACTAGAATACAAACCAAAACCTTCAAATAATTTTGAACTTCATAATTTTAATTGAGAGATCTTTTACGTAGTAAAAAGTGCAAAACTTTTCACTAAGATAGTCATGTAATGGCAATGTAATGTGTAGTAAAGTGTATAGCGCAAATAGCGGGTGGGTGGGGGTAGGTGGGTGCATTTGGGGGGGGCTGTTTATTGGGGGGAGGACACAATAATAGCGCAAATAGCGCTTAGGGGTGGCGGGGGTAAAATCCTGTGTCCTGTGCGCGCTTACACGCGGCATCCACCCATTATTCACACATTATCTCCCGTAAAATTTACGTGTGTTCATATACGGCACTTTGCCTCCATTAAGTTTGATACAGAATAAGACATAAATACAAAGTACAAATACTGATAAGTTTTCAGTGCTGTGGTTTTATCGGTCGCTATTTTAAGTCTTACATTGTTCAGTTTTACAGTTTTGTGTGAAGTAGGAAACTTAACGGGACTTAAGTATTAAAAGGGTTTTACGAAAGCTCATCATCGGCCGAGTTGCTCAAGGGTAGTGCGCTGGTCTGCAGATCCAGAGATTGGTGGTTCGAATCCCCCCTTGGTCATTTTGATAATGATGCTGTTTTTTCTGTAAGAATCCCTCCTCGGCTTCTTGACATTCTTATGTTGAATTTACTTGTATAATCGTTAAGTATTATGTTTTTAGTCAGGTCCACAATTATATACTGATTGCAGATTAAAACTGTTTTTGCAATATTTCAAAAGTAACTCCTTTCAGGCGCTTCAAGCAAAGAACAGTCTTATGTCGGAAATTTGTCGCATGACATCACTATTTATGTGACATAAAATCCATTTGCAATTGACTAATCCATAGCCCTTTTTTATACCTTTAGGCTATAAAGATTATAAACTACCTTGGGCTTTTAGTGTAGAATAAATGTACTTCTTCACTTGGCTTAAATACATAAGACTTGAGCTTAAATTTTGCATTATGTAAATTCGCTACAAAATTTATAATTATATCATTTTTATCAGTCTACACGTTTAGTTTTTTACTTTTCTGTGTTTAGTTTTTTTATATTCGCATTGCAATAGAAGTCCGTCAATTCGTTAAACGAACAGTCCGAATATTTCACTTTTGCAGTAAATTCAAAATTTTATTGACATCATTGAAAACTAGGCAAAGTTTGACCATAACAAGCACTTTTGTCCACGAGAGTAGTATAGGAGCCTATCTTTAGCGTGTAAAATCCTGCCTAGAATTGTGTACCCCACCCAATTCTAGGCAGGATTTTACACGCTAAAGATAGGCTCCTGTACCCCACCCAAAGTGCCCTGAGATCCCCTTACTATACTACTACTCACGAGCGTATATAAGGGCGGGCCGTCCTAATTATTTCATTAGCTCGTAGTAGCGTATAAGCCAGGAAGGACTCGAACAACAGGTATAAGTAACAAGGTTTAATGGCGGGAGGACAGGTGAGCAGGGAGCAGGCTGGTACAACAGGCAGACAAAAGAAACAGACTGAATAACCATGCACAGACGCGCGCGTTTATGTAGTGCAAATTGTTATGCAAATTAGATAGTACAATATGCAAATGAGCTCAAAGTGCATTTCAGTTGCTCAAGATGACTCATCGTGTACTATTATGCAAATGAGCGAAAGTGTACGTACATACGTACGTACTATCTACATTACACTCGTAAATTTAATGAAGAAATAAAGTTATAAATTACAGACTAATGTCTGACAAAAATAGTTAAATCGCTTGAGAAACGAACCATGTGATTTCGTTACGAAAAGAGTAGATTTTGACTATCAAGAGTACAGCAAGTAGTCGCAGAAGTCAAGCCACTAAAATAAGGAACTGGCGCAAATTTTTTTGTCAGACTTTACATAGCTGAAATTGGTTTGTTTTGTAGACAGCCTTTCATTTGTTTTCAACGGTTGTAATTTGAAGTTATTAGGTACTACCTAGTCCAATTTCGAACATCCAACAAGTTTGTTTCCATAGTTTTTACGTCAACGCTTTTTCACGCATATTAATTCAATTGATAATACATTTTCTAACCTTAAAAATAACTGTTCTAATTGGTCTAGACAATTACAAATTTCTATCACTAACAATTTAGTGCTACTCAGTTCGAGTTTGAGTACATAGTTTGATTTTTCAGAAAAGAGAATTGTTGCGACCTTTGTCGCACAATTCGTGGAAGTCAAATCCTAACCCGACCTTCTACTATCCGAGGTCTGCCTGCCTGGGCCCGATTTATCAAAGCAAAATATTGTCGCTTTCGTCGTTAAAAAAGCAAATGTTCGTCGTTGAAAACGCTCATCATTGAAAATGAAAATGTTTGTCGTGGAAAAAAATGTTCGTCGTAGAAAAAGCAAATGTTTGTCGTTGAAAAAATAATTTTTGACGTCAAAAAATTTTCATCGACGAACATTCCAACGCATGTGTCGACCTCAGTTAGAATATTAGCCGTTAAAAATTTTTTGACGACGAACGTTTTGCTTTGATTAATCGGGCCCTGATTGCAAGCGTCATTTCAATTACCTATCCCAGATTTGCAGACCAGCGCTTTAACGCTCAAACGCATATTAATTAGCTAAGGTCCTTTATCCAAAATGGAATTTAACGGATTAGATTTAATTTAATTTTGTTAATAACACACCACAAAATGAAAACTCTTGGTTAAAATATTAGCCGACACGGCGTACAGGGATTATCTTGGACTGTGCCAAGTTTGTGTGAATTACGTTAACATGACGCTGCATTGACCAAAGAAAATTAAATCTAATCCGATAAATCCAGACACTAAGTTCACGGGCTTATCCAAGGATTACTTCATTACAATACGGATGTAGCACTCATCTTGTTAGTGTTCTAAACTCTGCTACATTTATTTCAATGTTTGCTAATGAGTTTCAGTGAAATTAAAAATCGCAGAAAACAATGATGCAATTCAACTCGAAAAAACTGCGCTTGTTAAATTGTCAACTTGTAGAATTTATAAACTTTGGTTACGTTGATGTTGCAGAAAACAGGAGTAATAATAGTAGCAAGTTAGTAATAAGAGTGCTAAGTAATAAGTTTTAATAGTAAGAATATTAGTGACAAGAAAAGGAATCTTCCACGCTCTTTAATCAAGTGATTAGAAACTTTTTAAATTCGAATAGTTATAATTTTTCATTCTGCCACACCACAATAGTCTTTAATAATTTAATAATTCCTACAGTGGATTCAACGGATTAGTTTAAAATTTATTTTGCCAATAACTCATGACCTCGTGTATAAATTTCTACGAAATTTGCTGTAGCAATTATGTGTAGCACCTCCCGCTTGTGCACTGAAATTTTCAAATCTACCTCAACATCGAGACGAGTTACATATTAGGCTAACATATGTCAATCTATCTAATCCATTCAATCCATTCTATGAATTGGCCCTTAGATTTTTTTAAAATTACCGAAATCATACTAATATTCTATCAGTAAGTTTCCGTAACGTCAGGCTCAGCTCCAAAGCTTGTGCGTCACATTATTAACACCCCACAAGCTCTTCTGCTGAGTGAGAAGTGCAAGTGATTAAATTGTGAGCTCTTAGTGTCAATATTCCACAGGAAATATCAAACGCGGCCATTATTCATGGATGAAATGGTTATTTTGATCCAAATTTTTGTACTTCTAAACTGAACTTCATTAGCCTCAAAGCCTCTCAAACAGCAAAAATTGGTGAATTTTAAACAGGTTGTTAAGTTAAAACTTCAAAACATTTTTTTTAAAACCTAAGTTCTCACCGAGATTCGAACTCGGGCTACTGGATTCAGAGTCCAGTGTTCTACCCGTTGAACCACTTTGAAAGAACCTTAACTTAACTAAAACGCATTTATTTTGTGTGCGACACAGCTGCAGCTCCACATGCATAATCAAAATTAGGATATGGAGAATTGAATTAATGCAATTACATAAACCGTTCAAGACAAACAAGCAGGCCCCAAAAGGGGGCAAGGTTCCTTCGCTGAGTGAAAATTCTGCTTATTTTACCCTAAAAGATTTCAGCTTCGCTTTTACTTGTGTGTATTTCCATGCATAGAATGCACTAATACCTGTGTACTTTTGATTTTTACATTCAGAGCTTTTGTGTTGAAATCACACTATAATTTCAACAATTTTCTCAAAAAATCAAGCAATAGTTGCTGGAACTGCTCGTGACGTGATTACAGCACGCAGTCGCATATTTGACTAAGAAACAAAACAAAATTGTCAAAACAGTTTTTGCTGACAAAAGCTACTAAATTTTTTGCAAAAAAGCATATGGGGGTCGAACCTTCGAAGTAGGATAGCAACAACTTCTGGAGTAGCGCTTTTGACCACTCGACTACGCTACTTCGATGCCTATCGTTGTTTGGACATGACTATGGAGAAACAGTTATGAATACAGACATAGTCTAGACAATCACGTAATTAGCATGTGTATCTAGTCTAAAAAATTAAAAATACGAACTTTTAAATCACAGAATTTTAGCAAAATGACAACTCAATACGTACAAAAAAAGTGTTATTGAGCATTATGTCATTAGAAATTGAAGCCTTCTAAAAAAAGAGCAGTCAGTTCCCATACTGACTTTACGTGTTAATCATATGCGCCTGTCACCATGTGGCTGCCATAATAACACTGCGCAGAGTTTATTTCAAAACAAGCAAAAGTTTACTGCAAAAGTAGTTCAGTGAGTGAGAAGTTAAAAGGGTGAACGTTTGACAACATTAGGCCTGTTGCGCATTAAAAACTAATCGCAGACAAAAAGTATGTAATAGGAAAAGCATGACACTCGTCATCTTAGGCCTTGGGACGGTCGTCCATTGGGAGGTCTAGTACAAAAGGGCAACAATTGGGCAAAAGGTGCAAAAAATTGCCAATTAAACAGTTAGAAATTAAAGCCTAAATTTTAAAAAATGCCGGAACATGGGATCGAACCAGGTACCTTTAGATCTTTAGTCTAACGCTCTGTCAACTGAGCTATTCCGGCTTATACTGTGTTTGCTTAAAAGTGTGTGACAATCGATGATTGATAAATACTAGCGAACTGTGACTATTGATGATTGATAAAGATGTACCAGCGTAACATTCGTTTGATGTGTGTGTGATTTACAATACAAGAATATTGTGCTATGCTGTTATATGCATATAACTGCTTGTATATTGCATATAACAGATCAACAGCATGTTGACACTTGACAGACACCGCAAAAGTCAACAGGCAAGAGCAAACACACGCACACACTCAAACCTAGCTAGTCCAGCAGGTAACTGTCTACTTGCAAAGATTCTGCAATTCCTATACAAACCAAGTATAAACTACCTGTTGCGCTGTGGCGCAACAGGAACAATAGTTCCTTCTCTAGAAGGAACAAAAATACAGTCGTTTTGCTGATACAGTTGCTCTGCTGATTAGCTCCATGACAAAGTTTTGTTGTTTTATATATGCCTTGCTTTAGCGACCGGTTGGCTCAGTTGGTTAATTGGAATGGAGTGAAATATATCAAAAGGTATGCAAAAATATATGGGAATGATTGGGCAAAGTTTCGGAAAAACTATTTAGAAAGCTTTTAAAATTTGAAAAAAGTTCGCACAGAACCGTCACCAGCAGCTATAGAAGTGTCTCCTTTTTTCCACAAAAGACGCTCGTTCTCACATGCATACTCTTGATATGTATCTGACTCTGACCGCAGATTTATTTCTATTTATTTATTTTATTTATAATTTTCTTTTTTATACTTTTCTCCAAGACGAATGACACCTCTGTTTAATTTGTCGAATGTCAAAAAGCGGTGATTTTCAGTTTATGCTAAAAGGCTGAATTAAATATATATGCAAATTGTTCCAATTGAAAGTTATGTAGGTGTTACAATCTTAATTACTGAGTCACTGAAGTAAATTTTAATAATATTCAATCTTCTGAGGTTAAATTACTTCATTTTTAATAATTTTCAATCTTCTGAGGTTAAATTACTTCATTTTTAATAATTTTCAATCTTCTGAGGTTAAATTACTTGATGACAGTTTTTAATCTTCTGAGGTCTACTTTCCTTATCTTTATCCTATGTGACACTGAGACTAATTAAGGAGTCAAATTTTGTATTAATTTTGTACATAATTGATATGCATGCAATCAAGATAGTTCAACTGTTGAGAAAGGAAAGGAGAAAACAGCATCTGCCTAGGGGATTCAAACCACCCACTTCTTGATCTGCAGGCCAGCGCTCTACCGCTCAATTATTGGGCCGATAATACATAGCTGTCGTTAATCCCTTCAAGTACTCTAAAAGCACTTGTTTTACTTCACACAATGGGCCGTCAAGAACTACGGGGCTCTTGGAATTTAGGCCTGAAGGCGACGGACACGAGCCAAAAATGACCGTGCGCCCGAGCCCAAATGGAACTTGATCTAACGGTTGCATACCGCAACAAGTCGCCTAAAACTCAGATTCCAGCCTTTTTTCAGGTTCGGAGCTCACGCATGGAATCCCCAAATTCGCTGCAAAGCCCTACAAACACCCTACGCACTCCCAACGGGCAATTAGAAATTGAAGACGAAAGTGAATACAAAATAATAAATTTATTGGAGGCCAAAACAAGTGTATAACAGAACTGAAGAAAACGAATAGAAACCTAACTTACAGTCAAGCCCAGGGAAGCCTATTCCTACTCTAATCGGTGCATGACATCCTAACTACTTAATTAATAAGCAATTAGTCCAAGGCGTCTAGAAATGGCCCATGCAAGCCCCAATGCATTTTAATTGAATTATTGGATTAAGGTAAACTTGTTTATTCTCTTAAAAAAGTTGTCATTTTCATCCTTCAAGTCAACTCCATTCTTACAGAAAAACTTAACAAGCAACTTAAAGTAATTTTTAAAAAAAATTTTTGGTTTCGATAATTAGCTCGCTCAATAATCTCATTCCCCCACCTATAAGTCACCGTCACCAATTATTAAAAAACACCAACTGTATATTCTTAATTTCAGGTACTCCCAATTTAATCCCATTAATCACTTTAGTCCTTCTAATCTGATCCTTCTAATCTCTAATGGACACGAACTACACTGGTTTCACTGCGGGGTATTTAGCGGCTTCTGGTGCTTTGTCGCTTGTTGGAATCCTCGGAAATATTCTGGTATGATCAGTGGCTGATAGTCACGAACTGACGCTTGAGCCCGGTTCATACTTGTCCTTAAGGGGCGCTTCGAGAATCTGTTTTTTGGCGAATTATTTTTACTGCAGCAAAAGCGACCTATAGTTTTTGAAGAAAAGTTGTTCAGAAAGTGTTCAGGAGTGGATTGATGTGTATAACTCAAAATGAAAAAAAATTGAAAAAAAATTCGAAAATCTGAAATTGCGTTTTTGTGAATACTTTTTCAATATTACCAAACTTGAAAAAACTGCAAAAATTGAAATAAAACTAAATCAATTTCTGTCAAATCAAGCCGTTCGGCCAGAAAAATAAAAACATGCTACAAGCCAAGCAACTTTTCAATAAAAGACCAAGGTTTTTCGCCAAAGGGCACAGATTCCAAATTGCATGATTAGAGTTCAGACATAAAATTTGGACACAATATAGACAAAAAATCAAAGAAACTGCCTAGCCTAAGCTTCATTTTTTAATAAATGGACTTTGAAGGAAATATTTGTTGTTAAAGTTGCATAAAAAGTTAAAAACCATTATAACTCACAGTCTAGAACGGTATTCAAAAAACAAAAAACTTTACCATCCCACACATTTAAAAACCTTTTAGACGAGCTATTAGTTTGTACAAGTTGATAGAGTTTAAATTGAGTTACAGCTAAGTCTTTATTTGAGTGGAAAGAAAAATGAAAGAAAAAGAAAGAAAACTTTAATTTAAAGAAAAGTACCAAGAAAATTTAAAGAAAGATGAAAGAAAGAAAGAAACTCATAAAGAAAACTGAAAGAAAATTTCAAGAAAAGAGGAAGAAATTGGAATAAAATTGAAAGAAAATGAAATAAATTAGAAAGAAACGAGGAAGAAAAATGAAAGAAAAGCAATTTCGGAGATACTTCAGATGTGCAAATTATAATTGATTGGTGCAGATGTATTACATAAGCACATAAAGAGCGCGTAGTCTGTTTCGCGCGCGATGTCTAGTAATTAAATTTAGGAGTAGCAGTAATGTTATGTAAAACCTGCTTATGTTATTTACTCATGAACTTCAGACCAAATTTCTAACTGCTACTAGACTGCTCCCCCAACAGCTCCCACTTTAAAAAATTCCGCTCCCCCGGTTTGGTTTTCACAACCCCCCCCCCAATCCCCCAGTTGTCCTCAGCTAGAAATGTGTGGCTACTACTGATTAGGAGGGGCAGGTGAGCTCCTTTCCGAATTCGAGCCACAGAATTATCCCCCTCTAAGTGACCCACCAAACCCCAACCCCTCACTTGAATAAACTCCAAAATTGTCTATATGTAAGCCATAATTGCTGTCAGCATCCCTTGGTCAACTGCCAACTGCTACCGGGTTCAGCTTCAGCCCCTCCATAAAGTTTAGTATATCCAGACAAGTCTGATGGAGTTTGTTTCGTGTGACTGTGGCGTTGTGGAGCACCTGTCAAGAAGCGTTAATTGTCACTCTTGCGGCCTGAGTCAAAAGGTGCCAAGCGTAGTAAAATAAATACAAATTAAAGAAACTACTAATAAAATGAAAGAAATTTGAAAGAAAATCCAAGAAAATTCAAAGAAAGAAACTGGAAAGAAAGAAAGTCAGAAAGAAATTAGAAAGAAATATTTGAAAGAAAAATAAAAATGAAAGAAAAGAAAAATGAAAGAAACTTTAATTTAAATGGAAGAAATTTGTACTCAAATAAAGACCTAGCTGTATGTGTGCCTTGTGAATAGCGTTTTCAAGAGTCACGTGACAGACACAAAAAATAAATTGAAACAAATTCTTTTGCATAAGTGCTCAATTTGACAGCGCGCACCTTGCTTAAGTTGCAATATATATAACCATGACAGTAAGAAAATAAATTTTTCGAAGTACATACGTGCAAATTCTCGGAGCGCCACCTTAAGGACACAGGGACAGGGACAAGGTCAAAGGCACATGATGGCTGATAGTCACACGAGATTGCCGTCAACTGAAAGGGGAATGCTACACAACTTCTAAGTTTAACCAATGTAGGGGGTGATAGCCGATCTGAGGGGGGAGCGGACATTTTTCGGGGGGGAACCGGAGTAATGTTGGGGGGAGCCATCTTGTTTCTGTATGCTGATAGTCACAAACTAAACTACGTGCTAATGAGCTAAACTCAGCAAAAGTAAGACTGAGACAATTGTTCCGTTTAACTGCTCTGCCATTCCCATGCTTAGAAAAATGTATTAGAACTTCAAGTTCTATATTTAAAAAAATCTTTGTTTAAAGTAGTCCGTCTAAAATTCTCATTTTTTGAATTCCTTAATTTCGAATTTCAACGGAGAAGTAAATGTTTGCTTCGATTTGGATGCTAAACTTTTTTGTGTAAGGGTACAGCAATTTTTGGTCATTTATTCCATTTAAATTTGAATCCAATGTAAACTATTTATTAATAAAATAATATTATAATTGAATTTAAATAAAAATTTTCTGATTTCAGACGTTGGGTTTATTTATTTGTGTTCGGGAAAATCGTGTTTTTCGAAACGCGTTTTTGATCAGCCTGGCTTTAGCGGATTTAATTGTTTCTGGAATCGTCATACCAGCTGGCATGGCAGGTTAGAATTTTAAAATGGTCAAGATAATTAACTTTAAAATAAAAGTTTTACCCCCGCTGACCCTTGAAGTTGAACCCTTTTACCGCCGCTGACCTTATTCTAGAGCAATTCTGATTTAGTGTTTGTGACCAGCCTGAATTTATAAAAATGGCACCCGGCCGGCCAATCAAAAACACCGTCCTGCCGGCCACATTTGACTGATACACCAAATTAGACTGGTATAACAGTGTGACAGGCTAAATTAAGCCATGACGGCACTCTGGATTTGGATGAATTTGATTTTTCTAAAATTTCTGCCAGGCCCGCCGGCCGGCCAACCGGCTTTCACCGACCGGCCAAACACCTTCGCTGGCCCGACCGGCCAAACACCTTCGCTGGCCCGGCCGGCCTACTTGCACACGGCCTGTCACAAAGTCACAAACACTATTCTTATTCTCTAGTGATTCTCGACTGCTGTTTACCACATTCATTATTCAAAACTTATGTTCAATGTTAGGTGATTACTGATTAGTTATGGAAGATGTAGCCCCTATCGAGAAAACAGTAAAAACAAATTAAATTAATACGGCTTTAGGGTTGAATGAAATGGGCTATTCTTGAATAAATATATTCTCGAGCTATTCTCTTTATGTGCAAGCCAGTGTTAAACATTTCATACTTTTATGCTTTCCCCTCAGCTTATCACATCAGATGTGAAGTATGTCAGGACCCTTATGTACCTACATAAAGGAACTAACGACAGCTCAGCCTTGGTACAGTAGTTCAAAAGGTAGAGCTGGTCTGCAGATTCAGAAATGGGTTGTGGCTGTCACGTCAAACGAATGAAACGTTGTTTTAGGAGCGATTTTGGGCGAGGATCACTTCCAGCAGCGCTTCGTTCTCTGCGCGATTCTGTGCACGATCTGCGCGCCGGGCTGCATGGCCTCGATGCTGAGCATGTGCTGGGTCGCCGTCAGTCGGTCAGTTCGCACTCCGTCCCCTTAGTCCTCCCTTAGACGACCCATAGTCCTCCCTTAGTCCACCCTTAGTCCACTCTTAATCCACCATGCCCTCCTTCGGTCCCCCCTTAGTCATCCCTTAGTCCCCCTTTAGTCGTTGCTTAGTCCTCCCTTAGCCTCCCGTTAGTCAAACCCTACTCGTCCTTTAGTCATCTCTTAGTCCTCCTTTAGTCCTACTTAGTCCTCCTTTAATCCTCCCATAGTCCTTCCATAGTCCACTCTTAGTCCACCTGTAGTCCTCCCTTAGTCCTCCTTTAGTTCTCCCTTAGTCCGCCCATAGTCCACTCCACTCTTAGTCCTCTCACAGTCCTTCTTTAGTCCTGCCTTAGTTCTCCCTTAGTTGTCACATAGTCTACTCTTAGTCCTTCCTTAGCCATCCCTTAGTCCTTCCTTAATCCTTCTTTAGTCTTCCTTACTCCTTCCTTAGTCCTCTTTTCATCCCCCCTTAGTCCTTCCTTAGGCCTCTTTAGGACCTACTCTAGTCCATTCTTAGTCCTCACGTCCCTTAGTCCTCTTTTAGTTATGTTATACTATGTAGCTTAGTTGATATACGCGTAACTGGTTTTGATAACTCTCCATTATGGAATTTTGTACAGAAGTTTTGTTTCAGATACTACTACATCTGTGAATTTCCGACGTACATCAAGCGATTTACTCGATGGAAAATCGCAGGCTACTTGGTGCTGACGTGGTTCCTCTGCTTTTTTGTTCATTTGCCCAATCACGTTGGCTGGGGTCAGACGAAATTCAACCGGGGGTTCCGCATGTGCACGATTGATATGGAAACGCACTCCTACAGTGTTTATTACGGCGTGTGGATTTTAACGGCCATTAGCATAACGTTTTATTTCTACTGGAAAATATACCACACCATACGCAACAGTACGCGCACCAAAGCTCTCATCACAAAAGCTCATTTGTCCAGCGAAGAGCGTCGTTTTCGCGATGAAGTGTTGCTGCTGAAAACCTCGTTCAAGCAATTTATCAGCTACATCATAGCCTGGACCCCCATTTTCGCGCTCTGTATGATTGGCATGTCGGACGCCGTTCCCATTCCCGTGTATCTGACCGCAGTCTTAATTGCGCACGGCAACAGCACTTTCAACTTCTTCATCTACTTTTTGGACAACAAGAAGTTCCAGAAACAGTTTATTGGGGTGGCCAAAAGGTCGTGCGGAATGAGTCACTCAATTCAACCCTTCACCACAACGGGATTAGATGTGCGTAGTTTAGCGACAACTAAAAGAAATGTTCTTCAGCCATCTCAAACTAACAATAACAGATATTAATGAAATTAAAAAAACATTTATTTTAAAAACACAGTTCACACAATTTATGTTTCTAACGAACTATTGAATTGTAAGTAGGATGTCATATCAGACTTCATAAGCACAATTGAAAACTTGTTTTGTATACTTATGCATTTTATATCTTTTGTATTTTACAGATGCGTACGGTCAAACTACAACCATTGTTTTTACCCACATTACAAGTGCAGAAGAGCTAAAATTTTGGAAGTTTTCAAAAAACTATCCACACAAAAAGGCAAAGAAACATCTTACTGTTTAACTTTGTGCTTTACAGATATGTTTGTTATGCGTGAACTTTCATGTTAAAAACAAACTTCACATAATAAACTGCATTATCACTTTACATTCATAGGACTTATAATGTCAAATGATCGTACACTTGTAAGTCCAGTACAGTCCATTTTAAATGAAACTGGCTCGGACTTGTCCAAAATGTTGTCGTCGGATAATAAAACATAACATACTATTAAAACATAAACAAATGTTAAAGTACTTAGGGCTATATTTCAAGGGAAAACTGAGTACGCGTAAGTTATTAATTACTAAAAGTCAATTATCAAACTCAAAATTATCTGTTTATAATTATAAATAACTGCCACAACAAAATCTAGTTGTATAAGCTTGTTTCTCAATTTATAATATAGAGTACATTTCAACAAAAAGTGTAGTTCATTCTCGACCCCACAAATATTACAACGTGTGCGATTCCACTCGCTTCAAGGTATTCGATCAGAAGACCTGCGGTCCCACTAGCCCTGTTTTGAGGTCCTGCAATATGA
>JASANF010001315.1:0-25080 GCA_030248245.1 Trissonchulus sp. WLG1_4 | reverse complement strand
TTACACAGGAAAACCATTTGTTCAAAACTAGTCCAAAACTAGTTCAAAACGCTGACACTTTTGGACTAGTTTTGAACGTGCGCATTTTGTTCAAAAGCAGTTCAAAAACTTTTGAACTCGTTTTGAACAAATTCAGCAGCCAGCGTACGGATTTTAGACTCGTTTTGAACGTTCAAAACGGGTTCAAAATTAGTTTAAAATGTTTTAGACTATTTTTGAACGAATTTTGAACATTTTTTTCTAGCTGCTGCATTAGTGTTCTACAGCATTAGTGTATGTTTTCTTTATTGCTGCATCAGTGTTGTGTTTTCTCCATTGCTGTATAACGGTTACGTATATATATTCAAGGTCTAAATATGTATGCTATTTATTGTACCCTACTATTATTATTATTTTACCACTTTATTTCAGGATAGGATGCCTGTTGAGTCGACTTTTGTATTGCGTATAATTTGTGTATATATATATTATATATATATATATATATATATATATATATATATATGTATATATATATATTATATATATATATATATTTGTTCAACTTCGTTATAATTTCATCTTACTATATATACTTATTAACTTATTTCATGTTTTTAAAGGAGTTTATACAATGATGAATACTTTCTCATTCTCTGTCATTTTGTTTGATCGTTTAAACCCAGCAATGCATTTCTTATATTCTTGTATATAATAATGGTGCGTTTGTGTCAATTATATATGTGCACAAAGAATTAATGTGTCCTATCCTGCGGGGCACACAGGAGACAAAAAACTTTACCTTTTTATTATAAAATTTCCTTCAGTAAACTTTCTTACCATGTAACACATTTGAAACAGGTATTTATAATTAACGTATGTATCTACATCATTTTATCAACTTTCCTTTATATACATTCTCATCCATTCATTCATTTCCTTAATTTAGTCCCATTTTTCAGCTCTTTAGAATAAGTATATGTATATAAGCAGCATTTCCATCATTTTTCCATTCTTTTTCCGCCTAACTGTTCCACATAGTTCTGCTACATTTTGTAACTTTTCTAAAATTTTTCAGGCAAATTTTTGCTCCAACTCTAATTTTTTACCGGTTCTGCTGATCACTTCGCCGTTTCTGCAGAGTACATGTGCACGCGTCGTGGGTCTGGTAACCATTCGGCGGAGGAGGGGGGTGAGAACTATTTTTGCCCACAAAATTTTATTAAAAATATAGAACCCCATCGTCAGCCAAGCCCCCAATCTAATCCCTAGCCCACAAAATAGCTTGCGCGTCGCCCCTTTTAATAAAAATCTAGAGTGAAATTTATGAAGCTAACTGGACCAGACTGATTGAAGCGTTACAGCACATTCAGTTTCAGTACAAAAGTCTTGTCTTGTGCCGGTGTGACATCTTGTTCCCCCTGAAATCCTGTCTCCCGGACAAGATTTCCAGAAAATCTTGTCCTCCCGGTCCCGGACATGATATCCTGCCCCCCCCTCAAGAAATCTTATCCTTGCCCCCCTTACAACTTGCTTAGAAAATCTTGTCCCACATTCAAAAAGTTTTGTTCCGCTTTTCTGCCAGTTTGTTGAAACTGCGGGGTCGACCCAGGGGTAGACGCGCGTCGTGGGCACCCATGGCATCCCGAATCAGTACCGCAGTGCTCCCGGACTCCCGGGTGTAGTGGACGATCTAGTACAAGCGATCCTGGAATGCCCCCGGGGGTATGCCCCCCGACTCCACCACCTGGGCCTGCGCCCAACCTTGAGGGTCCTACGGTCTTTCCCGGGTCCACTGATTGCCTATCTATGGGAATGCGCTGGCTTCTTTGGACAAAGTTTGATTTCCAGCTAAAGCTTACATTCTACAAACTGCTAACCTAGCCTATTCGAAAGAGCGTTCAATTTTGACCTGGATTTTGACTCCGGATCATTAGTCGAAAAAATGCCGTTGTTCCGACTTATTCCACCCCTACGGGTTTCAAGTTCAACACCAATAATTTCACTCTAGATTTTTGTTAAAAGGGGTGACAGCTATTTTGAGGGCTAGAGATCAGATTGGGGGCTTGGCTGACGATGGGGGTTCTGTATTTTTATTAAAGGATTGGGGGTAGGAAGCCATTTATGGGCAAAAATAATTCCCCCCCGCCGAATTTTGATTCTTAAAATTACCTGCAGGCTGCAAAAAAGTTAGGTATTATATATTATATTACTGTAGTTG
Organism: Trissonchulus sp. WLG1_4; assembly: GCA_030248245.1. Lineage (NCBI taxonomy): Eukaryota > Metazoa > Nematoda > Enoplea > Enoplida > Ironidae > Trissonchulus > Trissonchulus sp. WLG1_4. The sequence continues at coordinate 22,880 of JASANF010001315.1, read as the reverse complement.
GAAGTTATTAACTGCGAGTGCGTAGTGCGTATTAATGTAAATTATATAAGTTATTACATATCTGTAATCTGTATATAAGTTATTACCGGTGTCACAGGAAATCTTGCCGTCTTATATACAATTTGCTTAGGAAATCTTAGGAAATAATATCTAATTCTGGCATATATTTAAAGGCGTTTCTGGATGTACGATGGACTGATCGTAATCGGAGTCATGTAACATGTAACAGCACAAAAAATACCTAAATGGGAAAAAATTGAAAACGGCAGAAACTAGAAAACGATTGTGCTATATATGGTAGAACCGAGGGAGGTCCCAGGGTGCGCCAGTAAATGCTACGAAAACGTTCAAAATTAGTTTAAAACGCGTTCAAAACGAGTTCAAAATTCCTGCGTGCAGGCGAACGCTGAGAAACGAAACGTCCAAAACGAGTTTAAAAAACATTCAAAACCAGTTCAAAACCAGTCCAAAACGAGTTCAAAATTAGTCAGCGTATGTCTAAAACGCGTCCAAAACTAGTTTAAAACTAGTTCAAAGTTCGTTCAAAACGAGTTCAAATTTCATTCAAACTTGCGCTGGGAATGTTTTGGACTCGTTTTAGACTCGTTTTGAACGAGTCCAAAACTAGTTTAAAAACGTTCAAAACCAGTTCAAAAATATTCAAAAAACGTCTAAAAAACATTCAAAACTAGTCCAAAGTTGCTTGTTCAAATCCAGTTCAAAATTTTTTGAACTGGTTTTGAACAGTTTTTAAACCCGTTTTGAACACAAAATCCGTCCTGTGTTAGGGGGCGGGGGGGGGGGGGTGGGTGTGTGCTGCAGCCCCCCCTTTGCGGTTTGAGCACCCTCCTTAGCCCCCCCCTTTGCGGTTTGAGCACCCCCCTTAGAGGGTCGCAGCCCCCCCCCCCCTTTGAGCGGCGGTGGCTCACTCCTTAACATGATGGCTCACATTGCTCCGCACCCCCCCCCGAGGTAAGGTGGCTCACGGTTGCTCCGCACCCCCCACCCCGGTCGCAGCCCCCCCCCTTTGCGAAATGCTGGATACGCCACTGACTCGTGCAACTTTGTGGCTTGATGTTTCTAGTGACTGTAAATGGGACAGATTTTCGTTAATGTATCATCACACCGACTGCATTTCTGAAATTATATACTTTACGGCTGAGCATCGATTGTGAAAAATTACACAAAATTCTCAGGACGGCTCCGTAAATTTAAATAAAAATGTCAAAATCGTTTTTTTCCCCAAAAAGAGTAAAAATCGCGTCAGTCTTCATCCTGTATAGGCGGAATACTGTTTTATTAACATTTAAAGCAAAGTCTACTGCATTACGTAACAAAAGCAAGTCTGCGAAAAAAATTTGGGCCGTATTTTTAAAAAAACAGCCAAAAAGACCTATCGTTCTTAAAGGAAAGTTGCCCAAAATACTATTTCTGATGTTTTGACGTGCATATCTCCATAGCAAAAATTTTGGAAAAAATTGGACAATTTACTGATTTTATTCGACTTTTACACAAATTCAGCAAGTAAGCCAGGCTTCAACGCTTTTTGAGGTTTTCCAAACAGACGATACGTAAATTTTATTAGTCGTATCGAAAAATTAAAACAATTTTATTGCGTTCTATGCAAAAAAATAGCACAAAAAATTATTTTCAGAAGCAGCTGACTCAAATATAGGCTGTGTGAATACAAAACCATTTTTTCGGCATTCGATTATAAAATGCTGGTAAGATATTTTTCTACAAAATTTTGCACAGTTATAGTTTTGCGCAGTTGAACATTTTTTAGTTTTTTAAATAAAGCTTAGAAATTTTTTTATATGAATTTTATTGCTCAGAGTTCGACTTCGAAAACACATAATGACATTTTTTATCCAAATCCAACGTAAATGTTAAAAACCAAGATAATGTTCAACTAGAGAAGCACATAAGCTACATTTTGGTATATAAAGTCTGACTATACGCAAAGTATAAGCAGAGTTATCGTTTGCCGAAAATTCACTCACGTTTGGTGCTTTGGGAGTCACGTGACATGATCACGTAATTTGAAATTTTGCCTCCAGTGTTTTTTTGTGCCATACTACATATATGCATAGTAAAGTTTGACATTTGCCAACTTTTTTGCCAAATTTTGATGTAACCCCAGATTCCCGGAGCGCCCCCTTAAGGTGGTAGTAACGAATGTGCAGTGTTTTTCAACAGGCTAGTACTCAATAATTAATTAACTTTAGAGCACACTTTTTATACTGTTAGAAAGCACTATTTTTCTTCTACATTTATGTAAAGTTTTATTGTTCAACTGCAAAGATGATTTGTATGGCACGTGCTCAAAGTAGACCAATTTGGCTTTTTTGAGCACTTTCAAATCTCGCCACTTTTTGACGAGTTTAAACAACAAAAACATGCCAAGAAAGGCACATATATGTAAAAATAAATTATCTAGACCCAAAATGCACGATTTTATGATTCGTCAATTATTAACCGAAATGTGAGCTTTCGAAGTCAAAAGTGTCTATTCACACTCAACTTTCGGGCCCTATATCTGCGCAAAAATATAAGCAAATTAAAAAATTTTCATTTTGAGTCTAGAAATTTTGCGAAAGTTTATTCGTGTTCATTTTTGTGTTTATGCCCTGCGCATGCGCTTAGAAAAGTGGCCAAAACTGTTAAATTTCCATTCTCCTGTTGTGTAGTTTGGCTTGTTGGCTTGGCTTGCTCCTAAAAATTTTTCACATGATCCCGCTAACTTTATTTGCCGTTTTGTGTAAATGAATCAATTTTTTACAGACTTTATTATTAAAAATTGCAGTTTAAATCAACTAAATTTTTTCAAAAATTTAAAAACCACTGCACATTCGTTAGTACCACCTTAAGGTGGTAGTAACGAATGTGCAGTGTTTTTCAACAGGATAGTATTCAATAATTAATTAACTTTATATCATAGTTTTTATAGCGTTAGAAAGCGTTACTTTCCTTCTACATTTAAGCAAAGTTTTATTGTACAACTGTAAAGATGATTTGTATGGCACGTGTTAAAAGTATACCAATTTGGCTTTTTTGAGCGCTTTCAAATCTGGCCACTTTTTGACGAGTTTAAAGAATAAAAAAATGCGAAAAATGGCACAAATATTTAAAAGTGAATTATCTAGACCCAAAATGAAAGATTTTATGATTTGTCAATTATATAATGAAATATACGGTTTCAAAGTAAAAAGGTCTATTTAACTCAATTTTCGGGTTCTATATCTGCGAAAAATATAAGCAATTGAAAACATTTTCATTTTGGGTCTAGAAAATTTGCTAAAGTTTATTCATATTTATTTTTGTGTTTATGCGTTGCGCATGCGCTAAGAAAAGTGGCCAAAACTGTTAAAATTCCATTCTCCTGTTGTGTAGTTTGGCTTGTTGCTGGCTTGCTCCAAAAAATTTTTCACATGATGCCGCTTACTTCTTTTGTCATGTTGTGTATATAAATCAATTTTTTACAGACGTTATTTTCAAAAAATACAGTTTGAATCAACTAATTTTTTTCAAAAATTTTAAATACACTGCACATTAGTTAGTAACACCATAAGGTGGGAGTAAAGAATGTGAAGGGATTTTTTAATTTTTGAAAAAATTTAGTTGATTCAAACTGTATTTTTTGAAAATAAAGTCTGTAAAAAATTGATTCATATACACAAAATGGCCAATGAAGTTAGCGGGATCATGTGAAAAATTTTTAGGAGCAAGCCAAGCCAACAAGCCAAACTACACAACAGGAGAAAAGTTTTGGCCACTTTTCTAAGCGCATGCGCAGCGCATAAACACAAAAATGAACATGAATAAACTTTTGCAAATTTTCTAGACCCAAAATTAAAATTTTTTTTTTTTTTTTTTTTGCTGAAGAAGGCCGTGAAACGTTCGTACTCCCCGGTGGCAGTGTCGCCAAAGCAGTTTTGCTCATAGGCTGCAAAATTTGTACGTTCACTGAGAAACTAGTGAAATGCCATATGGTGTTAAATAAATACTCCCAGACACTATACTACCAATATCTACTAATATTTTTAACCAATCACCATTTGTGAGCCAGACATCACACAATAGAGACATAAAAGTTCAAAAAATCAAGCCAGATATCAGATTGGCCAGCTTGTGAAGTACATGTAATGTTTTGACTCACAATTTTTTGCCACAAATAAGAAAAATGAAAAATAAAGGTTCGTTTTTCTTTTGATTTCAAAATAAGTGTCTAAATTTTTCAGAATTTATCATTATTGCTGTGAGTACTTTACAGGTTATGCACAGTTTCACAGTTACAACAGCCATTACTCCACAACTACTCAAGCAATTTGCACTAAAATTTATGTGCATAAACTAGAGTATATGTGCTTTTACTTTGTGTAAAGAATCTAAACAAAAAGTTTTTTAATTGTGACGAAATTATAGAATGTGAATAGGTTTTCAAAACGTCATTTTTCCAACTTTGCGACTTCATTGCTAACTGTATGCTGCATCAATTTTTCTGAAACTTGGCAAAAATATTTGCCTGTTTACTATTATCATTATCTTTATCATTATTTGCCTGGCAATAATATTTTTTCACTGAAAAAGTTTTATAGTCGCGCAAAATCGACTGCTTTCGCGACACTACCCCCTTAACGAGTGTGTGGAGTAAATTGATGGAAGCTGTGATCGGTTTCGAGCTGATGCGTTTTGGTCTCGAAAATAAGTTGATTAAGGCTAGTCAGTATGGTTTCCGGCCTCGCAGGTCGTGTGAGCTACAGTGGCATGTATACTTGGACTGGGTTATCTGTTGTTTAAATGATGGGTACTGGGTTGACACAGTGTATCTGGATTTTAAAAAAGCGTTTGATCGGGTTCCGCACCGTCGATTGATAAACGTTCGTTCTCCGATCCCATGGAATAATTGGCGCGCTTTTGAAATGGATTGAGTGCTTCTTGTCCGGCCGAACCCAGACTGTTATGGTTGGGAATTCATTGTCAGAAGAAATTGTGGTACATAGCGGTGTCCCACAGGGTAGTTTCCTAAGTCCTATTTTGTTTCTATACTTTGTAAATCGGATAGATGAATGTGTTAGTATGCTGAAGTTCGCTGATGATTGTAAACTTTTCCGCAGTTTTGTGGATCATCCTCCAATATGCCCCTTTTCTGCTGAAGACATGCAGGCAGATCTGGACTCCTTATGGCAATGGTCCTTGGATTGGGCAATGCATTTCAACGTCCAAAAGTGTGTATCCATACATTTTGGCCGTTCGAACCCCTGCAGTGCCTATACGTTAGGTGGTGTTCCTGTTCCAGTCGAACCGAAAACCAGGGACCTTGGGGTATTAACTGCTTGCAATTTGAAATGCTCCTATCATTTTGCTGATGCCGTCAAACGTGCTGAACGGGTTGTGACTTATATGCGGCGTGTTATATGTACAAAATCGGTTCTGATAATACGTAAATTGTATGTCAGTTTAGTGCGGCCGATACTCGAATACTGCTGTACAGTCTGGTGCCCACATTATGCCCGCGACATCGCCCTTGTGGAGGGTGTTAATTTTTGTATTCGGATAGCTTTGAGTGCGTTATGCTGTTTTAAGGCATCGTGTAGGTTTAACTGGCAGGATTCTCTACGCTAAGCTGGCAGGATTCTGGCTAAATGAAGCAGACAAGAGCATACTTGGGCAGACTCCCAAATTCTAGTCTACACCAGCTCCGACCTAAGCGAGGTTGCCTGGAACCGTTCCCGAGGTAGGGGGTGCTGAGCAGAGGTTTAAAAATTTGTGGTTCGTGATCCACTGAATCCACGAATTTTAGACACGCTCTTTTAATTACAGACAGTGACACCATACACCTGTATATGTTATCTATATATGTTATAAATTTTTCCAATATCCTTCCAACACTTATTGTGCGCAATGAAATAAGTGAGTTCATGATCGATGTTTTTGAAACTACTAGTAGAAGAATTTGTTCGATTGCAAAAATCAGTAGGGAGTTTTGGTTGGCATGGAAAAATTCAGAGCGCAATTAATTGAATCTAATCACTCCTAAAAACTAAAAATGGACCAGCGCTCAACATCCCAATTTCCTAGAGGGTTGGCATAAAACTTGGCAGACTAAAATGGTTTTGCGAATGTAAGCTGTCGCACAGCAGACGTTTGGCATATGCTTATAATAATAATTGGATGCAAACATGGCGTTTGCACCGTCAAGTAAACATAAATAAAAAAAATTCTAGCGATTATTGGTATGATGACTCGCAAGAGTTGTAGCTGTAATCATGCTTCGTTTTTTGAAAACCAATTCTTTTAGATCAGTGCCAAAAAGCATTAGGAAAAATTGATTAAGGTGGTAGTGTCGCCAAAGCAGTTTTGCTCATAGGCTGCAAAATGAGAGCTTTTTGCTTTGAAATTGTACGTTCACTGAGAAACTGGTGAAGTGCCATATGGTGTCAAGTAAATACTGCCAGACACTAGACTACCAATATTTTTAACCAATCACCATTTGCGAGCCAGACATCACACAATAGAGACATAAAAGTTCGAAAAATCAAGCCAGATATCAGATTGGCCAGCTTGTGAAGTACATGTAATGTTTTGACGCACAATTTTTGCCACAAATAAGAAAAATGAAAAATAAAGGTTAGTTTTTTTTTGATTTCAAAATAAGTGTCTAATTTTTTCACAATTTATTATCTTTGCTGTGAGTACTTTACAGGTTACGCACAGTTTCACAGTTCAAACAGGCATTACTCCACAACCACTTATGCAATTTGCACTAAAGTTTGTGTGCATAAACTAGGGCATATGTGCTTTTACTTTGTGTGAAGAATCTAAGAAAAAGTTTATTAAATGTGACGAAATTGTCGAATGTGAATAGGTTTTCAAAACGTCATTTTTCCGACTTTGCGACTTCGCTGCTAACTGTATGCTACATCAATTTTGCTAAAACTTGGCAAAAATATTTGCCTTGAAACATATTTTTAGAATATATAAAAAACAACGACCTATCTTTCAGTGAAAAAGTTTTATAGTCGCGCAAAATCGACTGCTTTCGCGAGACTACCCCCTTAACCGAAGAATGGGTCACAAATGCGAATGTATGAAACAGTTGTAAAGGATCACCCTCTCCCGGCTGTATCCACAAATCAACGATTCAAAACATGCCTTGGTAACCGGCAAAAAACAAAAATATACTGCTAAACTGAAAAAGCATTTTCATTTATCGTTTTTGATTGACGCTGCTGGTTTGTGACGCTATTTTTTGCCAAATTTGGCGTACTTTAACAAAAGTGGCAACATTAACGATCAACGACGCACTGATACAAATTATATCTTGCAGCATACGTCCTTGTAGAGTCAGCATTGCGCAAGAATTTTCGTCATACGTATGTGAATACGCTAGTTTTCTAACGTGCATAAATATAGTAGTCATACATCCAAATCGCGTAGAAAAATTCAATGCCATAAGATGAATAAAGAATCAAACCCAGTGTCCATTTGTTAAAATATATTTCATAACACTGCGGCTGATAAACAGCCAATAATCGATTCAACCCGATATAAAATAAATGATTTGTTGAAGCATTATTGATACGTTCCCAGATCATTCCCCACAATTTAACATACCAGTACGGTAGATTTTCTTCACCCAAAATGATACCAGCGTTTAGAAATGCAAAATGAGCAATTAAGGTGGCGCTTCGAGAATTTGTTTTTTGACGAATTATTTTTTCTGGAGCAAAATCGACATATAGTTCTGAAGTTGTTCAGAATGTGTTCAAGAATCGATTGATGTGTATAACTCAAATTTAAAAAAAATTGAAAAAATTCGAAAATTTGAAATTTGCGTTTTTGTGAATATTTTTCTAATATGACCAAACTAGAAAAAAGTGCGCAAAAAATCGAAGTAAAAATAAATCACTTTCCTTTTTGATAAATAGACAAACATAGTTGAAGCAAACGTCTGTCAAATCAAGCCATTCGCACAGAAAAATAAAAACATGCAGCAAGCCAAGCAACATTTCAATTAAAAACCAAGGTTTTTCGCCAAAGGTCACAGATTCCAAATCGCATGTTTTGAGTTGAGACATAAACTTTTGACACAATATATAAAAATAATCAAAGAAACTGACTAATTTTTATTTTTTTTATAAATGAACTTTGAAGCGAGATACTTGTTGTTAAAGTTGCATGAAAAGTTAAAAATCTTTATAACTAAAAATTTAAAACGAAATTTACAAAACAAAAAAATTATCATCCCAGACGTTTAAAAACCTTTCAAATGAGCTATAAATTGTCCAAATTGATAGAGTTTGAATTGAGTTATGTGTGCCCTGTGAATAGGGTTTTCGCAAGTCACGTGACATACACAAAAAATGAATTGAGTCAAATCCTTTTGCAAAATTGCTCAATTTGATATCGAGCACCTTGCTAAATTCCAATATAACCATGAAAGTAAGAATTTACAATTTTTGAAGTCCGTGCAAATTCTCGGAGCGCCACCTTAAGCAACCAATATCTGCTAAGCCCATTGTTACCATTAGAATATAAAACGTACCAGGAAATTTTTGTTTTCGATATTTCACAATCAAGAAAAGAACAAATATATACGTCGGTAAACTTACTGCTGCAATTGCATCAATACCAAGAAAAGCAGCAATGGATAAAGGATGGTAGTGAAATAAGGTTTTGGTAACCATGCTATTGTTGACGAAGTTGTTTTCCATGTCAGTCAGCCGAATTATATGACTAAGTCAAGTTCAATTTGCTGCAAAAATATATTATTAATAGTTTTTTAATTTAATTTTTCACTTTTTTACGCGACCATTTTAGGGGCCGCGAATATACTATATTCAGAATCTCAAATGTCTATGTAGTTTCTGGTAGGTGGATTTTCCTACATTAAATTACACTGGTTGGGTAGGTGTAGGTCGCTCTCACTATGGAAATGCATTTCCGCAAGACAGAAAGCAGGACTTCGCAATTGTTTTTTTAACTTTTATTCTTCTTATGTTTTTTTAAAAACTTGTTTTGCTTAGATTATTTATCCTAGCCGTTGTAAGAACGTATGCTGAGATTAATATTAGAATGTGTACTGACAAGAGTTATTATTTTAATTAAAACCTATACAATTTTGACTATATTGTAACGTGTAACGCTTGTGACACTAAAAAATTACCACCTATTGAACGCAATAAGTTATTAGTTTCGATCAAGAGGCTTCTAATGATAAGTCACCACATGTTTTGCTGGGACCGTTAAAAGACCCGTTTGTGTATTAGTACTTATTTGTAAATGTAGCCATTTGGCCACCATTGTACAGCGTGCCGTTTTTTAAACCCCAACTATTCATTGTAAGAAGCTGAAGTGAGTTTTTCACTTCCATCTAAATGATTATGCAAAATTTTAAAATTAGTATTTGACCATGGAATAACTCAAAAGTTCGCAGCCGTAACGTAGCAGAAATGCAACTAGGGTATCAAATTATTGTTTCGACGAGAAGCGCAAATAGTTGATGGTGGTTTTTGATCATTATCACCAACAAATCATATCATCATAAAATATAACAATCAAATCACAAATATTCACAAATAGAAAGTTTCAGCAAATTATATTTATTGACCCATCGCGACGTCGTTCGATTTTCTCAGAATATATACATGATATATAATACAGCAAATAAAGCAATGCCGAAGTCGGCCACGAAGGAACACAAAATATCGAACCAAACCCGACAAAAAACAACACAATGCAGTTTACCGTACATAAAATTATATAATAAGCATAAATAGCGAACGCCTATAGGATACATTTGCTAATAGAAAGCCTGTCCTGAGCAGAGTCTTGGATGTAGCGGTCCTTCGCATTTTTTGTGCGCCATCTGCCCTGCAGGGTTAGGAGCCTGTCGGAAATCTTAAGAGCGTGCGAACGCGTAACCCCACCCGCTCTCAGACTGTGGGTACCGAAAGCCGCGGGGGGAAGACTGAGCAGTTTGGCTGCACGTCTTATACAAGCCCTAGCTGCGCCGTACGATAAATAGTGACCAGAGGTAGCAGACCCATTAGAAACTAGATTTTGAAAAAGGGGAACCCGCGCTCCGAAACGCAATTTGTTAACGAGCATGTAACGCAGCAAAAGGGCTACCGGGCAGTACGCGGTCTGAAGCGCAGCTACTAACACTGAATTACCTTCGCGGTACTGATCATTTTTGGCTTTTCTAATAAATACAGTCATATATGTGCAGTCGCTCGCGATTACGACATCCGAGCAGTGTAGGTTTCTCATTTCGTCATATCGCATGAATGTCACAAAAGCTAGTACACAAAACAGACAGTCTCGTAATTCTATGAGCTTAGTACTAGTGCCCCAATTTTCTATAAGCTTTTCTACATGATCTGATGAAAAAAAGGGAATTTTTCTATTCGGTGGACTAGCTAGCAACCGTTTTACCCCTTTGAAAACTAAATTTACGTGGCTGTTTGCACACGGATCTGGGGTTTGAGTGAAATTATGCGCCCATCTGATGGATGCATATATAGAGGCTAAAGAGGATCCTGAAATGCCGTTTTGAATTAAGCTACTGAAATACATAGCACACGCGTAGGGGGCGATAGGCAGGAGCATCTGAAGGCCTAATTCATGCAGCGTATATTAAAAAACGCCGGATAAGCAGGAGAGATAGGAGCCCAGGGTTGACGGGGCGAGTGACATGAAAGCCAGGAGGACAATCTAGATAACCCGACGGCGGGGCAGCGCCAAAAAACCTGTCAACCATGTGCAGCTACGCAAGATTCCTGAAATATAAACGCAACGTGCTGAGGTGGGCGGGTGGGAGAAACGTAGTATGGTCTCACAGACCGACTGTAAGAACCGTCTGTACTCACACTGAAAAACTGAGCTGAATGACTGTACAACACAATGCACAATTAGCGTTTCGCTAATTTGCATACTCTGCACACATACGTACACAGTACACACATTACCAAATCTCTGTCTCGCCACGCTGACGCCTGCTCGCACAAAACAACCTATTATTGCTGCTTTTATCGCAATAATATCGTTATGTGCTACGCAGCGTAGGTGGCGAAACGTGTGAATAATAACAAAGAAGTATCGCTGAATTATAAACCAAACTAAGTAGACTTTAACTGAAAACTTCAACAGCTATCGGCTTGGACCATGCTATTCTAGCATTGCTTTTCCGCATAATTTGCGAGAATTAGCTATATTCACTTCCATTGTTAGCGAAGCATCTGGCGGCCAGATACTGTAACTATAACCTCGTCCCCTGGGGACCTAATGGACTCCGGCGGCCGGATCCATGCACTTCGCCTGCAGCAGGCTACTTTCACGAACGCACCATAGACCTAAGAATGTACAAGTATATTGCTCGCGGCCAAAGCAAAGGTTTTCCTGGTTCGATGAAGCAGGATATTTCTGGAGTATGACAAGAATCTTTCACACATTGAGCAAAATGACTAGAGACTAGCAACGGCCAGAATGCCGCTGATGACCACAACGGTACCAATAGGATCATTGAGCCGTTTTTCAAAAATTTCAAGATTACTCTAGAAATCAGTGAAACGGGTGGTACAGCCCACACAGTGTGCTGACTCCAATTAGCTGAAAGGCCATCGATGCCGCTAGTACCGGGACAATAGAATTTCGAATAAATTATTTATGTGGTTTGCGAAAACGTCCAGCGTACACTGTTCCCACCTAGAGCAAAGAGACTCAAACACATTGGGTTTGATCCCCCAGTCATTCCAATCAGTATACTTGCTGATTGCGTCTGCTAGGACATTCTGATCCCTGGGAAGCCAGGACACTAGCAGTTCAATACGATTTTGCTCCAAAAAATTGAAAATTTTTAAGCATAAACTTTGCAAGTGAGGACGCATGCTACCTTTTCTTAAGATAGTTGCAACCGCCTGACAGTCTGAAAACCACATCACTTGCATACCGGACAGCTGTTCCTTAAAAGTTTGGATGCCAAACTTGACTGCCGCTAGCTCACGCCAAGTTGAACTTGTCTGAGACTCCGCCGCTGATAGATGCCCGAACGCCAAGAGCGAAGTGGTTTCCATTTTGCACACGACCCCTACACCTGTGTCACTGGCATCTGAAAACATAAAGCGATAAGGAACAAATTTATTATCCAGATTACGAAAAAATTTGCTATGAGGCAAAGATTCCCAAAAGCTCAGCTCGTCTGCGGCACCGGCTGTAATGAAACATTCCTGGTCCCAGCTGTTCACTGTAGTCACTAACATGTACAAGTACCTGGTGCGCATAATTACGAGGTCACCTATTACTGGCTTGAAAGACATCGCAAGACCGGCTATTCTTAGAATGCGTCTTGCGGTGGCTTTCGTACCCGACTTTAACACAGCCTGTATATCCGCCTTAAAGCTATTTATCTTCCGTTTGGGTACCGATATTTGAAAGGCCGCAGAGTCTAATTCAAAACCTAAATATTCAATGGTTTGCACTGGACTGAGCACCCATTTAGACACATTTAGAACGAACCCCGCTTGAGTTAGATCACTCACCATACGTCTTATTGTTTTTTGCATAGAATTTGTGTCTGGGGCAAAAATGATAGCGTCGTCTAAATAGAGCACAATCAGAAAACCTAGGCTTCGCCATCGGCGAACCAAGGGACGCAGTAATTTTGTGAACATGAATTGAGCTGAACTTAGTCCAAAAGGGAGGGAAGTATAGACGTAATATCTAATTTCACCCATATGATTCCAGGAAAAGCCTAAGAAATGGCGGTCTGACTCAGCTATAGATACGTGGTGATAACCAGACTTGAGATCAAATTTGCACATGTAGTAGCTTTTTTGAAACAAACCAAGAATAGTATCCCAAGCTTCGAATTTGAATTTAAATTTAGCTATGAAATTATTCAAGTACGAACAGTCAAGTATCAAACGCAGTTTTCCTGACCCCTGAACAGCGACTGATAGAGGGTTACAGCCGTGGGGTGGACCGCTCACTTGTCTAACCACCCCTTGGGACAGCAGAGATTTTATTTCCGCCGCAACGAAATCGCTATAATTTAGAGCCGACTGATTATTTTTGAAAAAGAAATGCGGGGGGATAGAAAGCAACGGTATCTTATACCCGTAGTTCACCCAATCTTGAAACACTAAAGGGGGTTTAATTTCTGTCTCCCAGAACTTGCAATGCCTCACTAAATTACCGCAGAACTTCCCTAGCATAGCCTCTAGCTCGTGCTGTGCTAACAGCAGTTTGAACTCACCAGCCAGAGTCTCGGCGGCTTTTGCAGTCAGTTTAGGCTGAGGGACCTGGTTCTGTTGATTTTGTGTGGTCCGACGGGCCTGAGGTGAGTTGTGGACAATTTCTGGCTCCGTGACCGTAGGCACCGCAGGTAAAACACCGCCCGCGGTACATGACTTCATTAAAGGACTGGCGCCGCTGGGATTCTTGGGGAAGTTGAGAGGAACCGCGCCCAACCCCCCGGGAATAAAAGGGCTGGTCTGGGGGTTTACTGTTGGACGTAGCTAAGGGCTTAGGCTTCTGACCTACCAAGCGGATGGCGTTTTCTAACTCCTTTTTTGTTTCGGCTGAAAGATGCTTGACTACGCCACCCGCCCCCATAGCTTTGGCCACATCCCACCCATAGGACTCGGATACCAAAAGAAGCTGCTGGCGCTTCTCCAGTGTCTGCACGGCCTCCTTAGCAGCGTGACGCAGCCTGCTGGCGCGGCATTTGGCGGATTTAGTCTTCTTCGCTCGTTTCAGGGCGTCATCTAGGGTTTGCAGGACGGAGGAGTTGACGTCATACTGGCTGAAAATACACTCTTATATTTACTAATACCTGCTGATATAGCACTGAGAACGTCACGTGTAGTAGCAATTCCTCAATTTATGCTGTACCGCAAATCTGGGCGTGAGTTCATTTTGTATCTAGAAACTAGAGACTCGTTTTATTTGTCTGGATCCGACCTGATATGCTTGCATAATATACCATCAGTTTAAACCGGGCTATTAGCATTTTTTATTGTCCATACTATACTTACTATAGGAGCATTTCTACTGCTAATTCAAATTCCAATATGTTATTTACTGTTGCTAAACGCAGGAACACGTTACATTACATATTGGTTACCGGTTACACCACGTTACCTACGATGACAGTTTACAAGACCCCCTAGATTACTACGCACGACTTACTGCTGACATCCGGGGTTCTTGAAAGAAAATGATGCGGTACTGGGAAGAGGGGCGGGCTTACGACCTCGTTTTGACCGATTTTTCTTCTTCTTTCTCCGCTGAGGAGACCGCGAAGAATCACTGCCAGAATATTGGGTCTTGCTTGAGGCAGATGATGACGAACTTGAGGACGAAGACGAATGGCGTCGCTTTCCACGAGAGTGTTCACCGGCCGTCGGTCCAGTCGGGCGTTGATACATAGCAGAGTCTGGCAAGCCTCTGGGTGGCGGCTGGGTATCCGACTGGTGCAAGGCAGGGCTCACACAATCACCCTGATTCGGCAACTGAACAAGAGTATCAGCAACAATTTCCGAAATATTACGAGTGGCAGACATAGTGCCTAACGAACAGAAACGTAGTATGGTCTCACAGACCGACTGATTATATCTGTTTATAGAGAAAGGTCTACAGCTGCGCTAACGCTTCGTATGTGCGCTTATCCGCACATTCCCCCGCGAAAAATTCAACAGTTATGGTATGCATACAAAATGATGTGCAGCGTAGGTAGCGTAGTAATTTACAGTTTTGCTATGCTAAGTTTACGCTTCTTTAACTTTGATAAAAACCTTTCCGAAGTCTTGAAACGAAATAAAGAACGTCAAATAAAAGTAACTCAAACCCTCAAGTTGGTCATTGTCTGTACCTTTTTTCTGTACATTATTCCCAACGTTTTGGGTGCATTTTCTTCCCTTATACCTCTTCATATTAGACTTTGGATTGGTCCTGTTATGCTAAGTTTCATTAATTTAAATTCTGGCACCAACATTTTTGTGTACTTACAAAAAAACGGACAGCTAAGAGAGGAATTGAAAAAATTATTTTGCATGAATACCAAACAAACACAAATACACACGGCACCTGGTATTAACAAAACTTCTAAAACGGCTGTTTAACATGATTAACTGTAGTATTTTGTTTTTTTCGAACATATATACTATCGTGGTTGTCTTGTTTTGTGGTTTGAGTCAGCGCAAGTTTTTTCCCGGCATTATTTGATACAATTGTAGAATTAAATTTCTGTGTGCTGCAATTGAAGAAAATTTAAGAAAGCTAGAAAAAAATTTTAGAATTTATAAAACTTCAAAATATTTTACTAATTACTAATTCTAATAATTTGCTGTCTAATGCACAAAAGAGTTCTGCACCTTCGACACTAAAATCTTAGTAGTACCAAGAGTACATAATAGCTTCTCTATATATAGAAGAAGAGTGAGACACTCTCCAGCCTGCCTGTGTTCTAGCACAGACAGATGCGCTGGTCGTTTTCAGGCTACATGTTGACATTCTATGCAACATGTGCCTGACCAATCAGCGCATAGATTCCCTGCGTAACACACTTTAGTATATAATCGCTGATGCGTTGATAAGCATTAAGATAGGGATAAAAGCTTAATAACTCATTATTTATTCATAGTCTGCTTGCAAAAACTTTAAAAAAGGTTTGCAATTACCTCTAGGAATATTTTGGCAAACTTTCAGCGAAATTGATTGAGAAACTTTTGAGATATAAACTTTTCTGAATTTCTTCAAAGTTTCTCAATCAATTTCGCTGAAAGTTTGCCAAAATATCCCCAAAGGTATTTGCAAACCTTTTTTAATGTTTTTACAAGCAGACTATGAATAAATAATGAGTTATTAACCTTTATTCCTATCCCGTTTTATGATTGGAGCACGTGCACAGTCGTCTGCCAATCAGAGAATAGAAGCTCGCTTCTGATTGGCCAGTCACATGTTGCATAGAATGTCAACATGTAGCCTGAAAACGACCAGCGCATCTGCCTGTGCTAGAACACAGGCAGGCTGGAGAGTGTCTCACTCTTCTTCTAATAGAGTGAGACGCTATTATGTACTCTTGGTAGTACAATAGTAGTAATTGAGCGTAACGACTAACGACCTACATAAAGTAGGCTCCTTTTAAAAGTAGGCTTGTTTTAAGGTCACATACATAATACCTATGTTTTTGTTGCAATATTTTTCTATTAATGGTGTTTAATAATATACGATTATATTTTTTATTTTATTCTTGTAAATTTCAATTTTACTTCGATTATATCTGTAATTCTTTGTGCTGTTTGAGTATATAATCTACTGTATAACGTCACTCTATTCTTTTGGCTTGCGTGGTTTTTGTCACCACTTAGGGCCGGTTCCCACTGGGCAGAAATAAGAAATAAGAAACTGGAAATAAGAAATAAGGGCTTATTTCAGAAATAAAGGGGCATTCACACTGCAGAAATAAGAAATTAGAAAGTCGAAATAAGCTTTTGTTATTTCAGAAATAACAAACCTTATTTCTGAAATAAGAAGTTAAATTCATTTTAACTTAAGAAATAAGAAATAAGGATTTAGCCAATCAGACGCGTTCGCCCGATCGCGCCAAGCTAAGCCACGCCTTCTTTGCAGCTGATTGGCTGATTCAAAAATGCTCTGTACGTACGTTAAAAATATGGATTACGGTAGTATTGTTAGTATTTTAGGGTATATATTTTTGTTTTTTAGTATAAGAATACTATTTTTACTTAATTTTGGCTCATTTTTATTGAATTTGAGCAGCAAATGGCATCCAGCACATTTTAGAAATTTAATTTCTGATACTGATGTCAAGGAAGTTTTATCCAACACTGCGCTTCCTACTTATAAAAAGAAGAAAGTTAAAGAATAATTTGCCAGGCTGATATTTTCCTTTTTTTATTTCTTGAAAATGTGACAGGGGCTTCTTTAAATGGACCTAAAACTAGGAGTACGAGTCCAATAATTTGAATTGCCGCTCAAAATTTGCCACATCCAATTAAATGACAGCGTGAATTGTGATTGGACGGGCTTATTTCTTATTTCGAGTTTTTATTTCCTATTTCTGTAATGTGAACGCGCAAGCCTTTATTTCTTATTTTTTATTTCTTATTTCAAGTTCTTATTTCTTATTTATGCCAATTATTTCTTATTTCTATTTCTTATTTCCTATTTCGTATTTCTTATTTCTGCGTAGTGGGAACCGGGCCTTAGCAGTTAGCTCATTGCTGAATTGTCCATGTTGTGTAATTGGGCTTGTGTTGAAAACAAGATCAATCAAGAGTACAGCAGTGGCTCACTCTCAAAACAATGAGACATCCTAAAATTTAATCAGTGTCCAAATCCAAAAAAAATTTCGCTGAAACTTGGCCAGAAAATTTTCGCAGGTATTTAAAACTATTTTTGCTATAATTTTACTTTCTACGCAACGACTTCAGTGGCAAATTTTTACATTATACGCCCAGCGCCACTGTACGACCGTTCTTCTCGATTGCACGTAGCTATACTGATACTGTTAGGTTTTATTCATACAGTCTTAATGTCCGTTCAGCCGGCAAAGTTAGGAAATAAACAAACACGCGACCAATATTATTTAAAATCTGATTGTGGCGTGGTTCTTTTGTAATTTTGCCGGCTGAACGGACATACGGTTGTAAGTATGAATCGACTGAATATATATGCTGCAAATTAAACAACACTCTCTCCGACTTTTTACTGACTTCAGTATGTAATAATTACAAGCAAAGTATATATATATTTACAACATCACAAACTGCAGACGTACAATATCACACTTAGAAAGCTATAAATGACTTGTTGTCAGGCAGTTCCCACTTGAACACTACTTTGGGGTCTTTTTCATGACTTCTGAACCAGTTTTAATAACTGGAACTTGTGAAAAAGCCCATAGAACAATCGTATCGTAACAAAACACGACAAATTACAAATAAAACAGACAGTTACGCATGTGTTTTTGTGTAAAATTAGCGGTTTGTTTACGTAATTTTGTTTCGTTATGATTCATAAAGTAGAAAATTAGAATATATATGCAAAGTTCACTTCAAAGTTTTATTTGTGAACACAATTTCGTCAACTGACATTTACATACAATCGGATCTCCATCCAGCCATCAAAATCGCAAAATAATCACACCACAACCCACTACAGCCTGTGCCACACGATGGTAAAAACGCGTAGGGTGCACAGATGTACATGGGGGCCCCAGATTTGAGATTCCGGGACAAGCCCCCCCTTAAATTTGACCCACCTAGACAAGCCCCTCCTCCTTGATGCCGAAAGAAAGGTGACAGAACACTCAAAAATTGCCCCAGATTGCCGTAAAATGCTTCAAGAATGAGCAAAAAGCGAAAAAATTGCTAAAAAGAGCCAAATTTTGCCAATTTTAGCAAAAATTCGAAATTTTTGCGTTTTTGTCCGCTCAAGCCCTCGAAACTTCGGGACAAGCCCCAATAAAAATTCAAAAATTCCGGGACAAGCCCCCCCAGACCGAGACCCTGTGTACATGTATGGTAGGGTGCCCCACTACCCCTTCGCGTCCCTGCTTTAATACGTAGTATTTTGACAGTTTACGCGCCTAAAAGTTAGAATTCCCGCGCGTTCATGCCCCATCGTGTGAAAATATTTCTCCAGGGGAATCCCCGGGGAACACCACACGATGCGACATTTTGCCTCGAGGGCCGAGGGGCACCCTTTGTGGTGCCACACGGGGCGTTCCACTTTTTTCCACATCGTGTAAAACAGGCTTAATAATAGTTTACAAGAAAGTTTGAGCTTGAGGCGTGATTATTTCGTATTTTTGCCGGCTAAATGTACACACGACTGTAATGTAAATGGGAATCGACCCTTTATACTTGAATCGGCCGGCCCAGTAAAAACATTTCTTTTTAAGATAATGTATACATTTTACCTAATTATAACTACAAAAGTTTACCGGAAAATCCTTATAACTGTTTTTCAGTAAGTAACAGAGAGTAAAAATGTGTACTAATAAAAAAGCTAACAAAAAATCACTAAAATTACATTGAAATTGAACCAATAAAGTATTTATGGTTAAATACAAATTTTTGGACAATGATAAAAACCCGAGTATTTAATTGCAGAAATCTACAGAATTTAGTGAATCGAATAAATTTACTAAAACTGGTTAATAGTCTGCAGCAAATGTAATGAAGTGAAACTTTCCATACATTTACGTTACTTCTTATGACACAGCCGTCTACTAAATTTCAGTGAGCTGTTGTATTAACCAAACACCTTTAAGGCTGGATTCATGCTTACAGCCGTATGTCCGTCCGTTCAGCCGGCAAAATTACGAAACAATCACGCCACTAATAATGTTTAATATCGGAATGTGGCGTGATTTCTTCGTAATTTTGCCCCGGCTGAACGGACATACGGCTGTAAGTATGAATCGCCGCTTTTAAGTCTCATCCACAAAACCCTACACTGAGCGCTAGAATATTTGCACACGATGATTTTCGCGATCCGTGACCACAACTCGACCATCGGCCATAATAGCCACCCCCTCCACCTGCTTGACTTGTCCGTCGCCAGGACCCCAGGTCCCGAAAGCCGTGTAGTATCGACCGTCCGGGTAGAAAACCTGAATTCGGTTGTTGCCAGAATCAGCCACCAAAATAAATCCCTGGTCGTCGACCGCTACGCCGCGCGGGTACTTAAACTGACCCTCGTGATAGCCCTCTGAGCCAAAGGCGAACTGAAAATGACCATTGTGATCAAAAATCTGCATGCGATGATTACTCGAATCCGAAATGATTAGTTGATTGAGTTTGGTGCAGGCAATGAAATGCGGATTCTGAAATTGACCTTCGCGATTTCCGATGCCACCAAATTTGCCCACATAGTTTCCGTCGGCTTGGAAAATTTGCACCCGGTGATTGTCCTTATCACAGACGTAGATGAAGCCTTGACTATCCACCACCACACCCCAGGGAGAACTGAATTTGCCATTGGTCTGACCGTGAGAGCCGAATTCGCGTACAAACCTGCCGCTCGAGTCAAACACTTGTACCCGATGGTTGTAGCGGTCGGTTACAATGAATTGCTTGTATTTATTCACGCAAATGCCGGCCAAACAGTCAAACTCTCCTTTTCCCGTCCCGTAGGACCCGAACGTTCGCTGTAGATTGCCACGCTTGTCAAAAATTTGTACTCTATGATTACTCGAGTCGCAAATAGCTATTTCCTCAGCCCCTGGGACGATTGCTACGCCCCTGGGCCAATTGAAAAGTCCCTCACTCTGACCCTTGCCCCCAAACTTGGTCACGGAGCGTCCTTTTTCCACGTAATTCACTTTCGGCGTCACAAATACTCGATGCAGTCGGTTGGCTCCGTCGTTTGTGGTGATGGAGATTTCGTAGCGCTGTGGATCGCCGCGGTATCGATATTCGTCATCGTCGGCGGGCCCCAGAGCGCTGTAGCCGCTGTGACTTCGATCCGCTTTGCGTCGATACCGATTCCGCCGATCCCCATTCCGCCCGCTGCCATAGCCATTGGATGCGACAGCGTAGTCCGGCACCGACAAATTCGCCAATTCCTCATCGTCTGCTGTTCCCAGCAGGTTTCCCGAGCTGTCAGATCGACTGAATCGACGCCGAAATCGATCTGGTTCCGTTGCCTTGGAGTCCAAGTATTTGCTGCGGCTGAAGCCAGTGACTCCATTCGACTCACTGTCGCCAGAGTCATTGAAGTCCGGATTGGTGCGACTGCGCACAAAGCGTCTTCGTCTCTCGGCCGCATAATCTAGCTCCGCTGAGGCGCTGCTAGGCACCTCGGGCATTAGATATCGTTTCCAGTTGAGCGTGGTATAGGCTGGTGTTGTTGTAGAGCCACTACTGGGGCCGGGTGCCGTGCTACTGGCTCGTTCTAGGCCAAGATTTGGCGGCCTAGACAGCTCGAAACTTCGCTTGCGAACCGGCGAATCGTCCGCATCGATATCCAGCCTAGGACTTGGATAATGAGTGATCGGTATCGGCTCCCCTTCCTCTTCCTCGCTAGTATCCGTCTGCGGCTGAGTTGTGACCGACTGTGGAGCTTCACTGGCTTTGGTCGTCGAGCCGGCAGCCGGACTCACTGATCGACTGGCGACGGAAGACGGTGCCGCTAGACTGGCTGACGTTTCCGTTCCAGTTTCCGCCGGCGTCTCAACGATAACCGGACTGGCAACTGCAGCGGTGGTCGCCAGTCCGGCAGTGGCAGTCGCAGGATTGGCCTCAGTGGAAGAGCTCTGACGCCTGAGTCGGGCTTCGTACTGCTTGCGAATGTTGGTGATTCGCTGGTTCAGCTCATCGTCATCATCGTCCTGTAGTCGACTCACTCGGCCGCGCGCCGAAACGTTCGTCAGACGACTCGACGTATGGCCTGCTGCGTCTTCAGGTGGACTTTCGCTGAGAGGCGGTGGAACCGGGGATGAAGGCGCCACCGGGGGTTCGTTGATGTTTCTGGAGAAGGGCGAATTCTCAAACTGCATCCTTTGCGGCGGCGTCGACTCCTGTTGGTCTGTGCGGCGACTCGAGCGGCTGTATCGGCTGCTCGACTCCCGCTCTCGTTCTCGATCTCGTTCGCGCCAATTCAGTCGCTTATTATCCGACTCTGTGTCCTCCTTTCGCAGCCAGGTCGTCGCGTCCGAAGGGTCCCAGTTTCGGCGCTTATAGTTGTCCGATTCCATCAGTAGATTTCCGAATCTGGGCATAAAAGTGTCCGTATCCGCTTGATACTTGTTGAAATGAGTGGTGCAAATGTGCAGCTCTCCAAACTGGGTCACAGCGTGCGGCAAAATCTGAGGATCCGGACCTGTTTGGAACCGGATCTTTTTCAGGGCAAAATCTTCAGAGTCCGGATTAAACAGCCTCAAATAATCCAAGCCATCCGTAAACATCTGCTTGTAGCGGACTAATTCTTCGTCAGACAACGTCATCTCTCCCTTCAGACAGCCTTCGATTTTGTTGCAAGCTTCGTTGATATTGTTCACCTCCAGCTCTAGGTTATCTCTTCGGGAGCGCATAATTCGTAGCTCGGCTACGGAAAATGCCTCTAGCTCGGTCAACAGCGTGTCTTCTCGTTTCTTAAACTCCTTGATAAATCTCTTGATATAATCCTGTATTTCCTCCTTCACCGATGCTATATTCTCGGTCAGTGTATCGACCCCTTTCGACAAGGATCCGGAGGCTTCGGCTAGCCGTGGGGCGATTCTCTTAATCTGATTGGTCAGTCGACCCAAATCTCGTTTCAGCATCTCCGTGTGGGACTGCTTGCATTCTGGGCAAACTCGTTTTTCGCAATGCGGACAAAATTCCACCTCTGCTTTCTCATTGCACAGACGACAACGCTCCATGTTGAACCTGAAACCAGAAACCAGGCATTCACATCGGAATGTTGATTTATAGTTGTTCAAAAAGCTGATTAACTTAAACTCAGTCTTAGGCTCAATTCATACTTTCATCCGTATATCCGTTCTGACTACAGAATGACGTCACTAGCAGCCTAGTGCAGTGGATCAGCCAGGCCTGTGCTGTGACGTCATTATTTCGTCATTTTGTCGGCAGAACGGACATACGGCTGTAAGTATGAATCGACCCTAAGTCGAACGCGTGATCATATGAAATATACATAGAATGTTTCATTACGATGTTCTATTTTAAAATTCGTCGGCTTAATAACTTAATAATTTTGCAGACAAGCGAAAGATGCGACAAATTTTTTAATTTTTGCCGTGGCAAATTCTATCCTAAATCACAGAGTCGATGTTTTGAGTTATAGGCACAATAAATTTTAATCTAAGACTCGATTAATACTTATAGCCGTATGTCCGTCCATCC
>JASANF010001314.1:0-33843 GCA_030248245.1 Trissonchulus sp. WLG1_4 | reverse complement strand
ATAGCTTACAAGTTGCTCTTTCAATGGTAACAGCAGGTTTTCATTTGATGCAATATTTTTTGACTAAATCCAATTTTGCGCAAAAATTTCATGTAAAGTTTAATTTTTGGACAAAGTTTGATTTCCAGCTAAAACTTACATCCTACAAACTTCTAACCTAGCCTATTCGAAAGCGCGTTCAATTTTGACCCCCCTAGGTTTGGGGGATATAGGGGGACTCGGATCATTAGTCCAAAAAATGCCGTTTTTCCGACTATATCGACCCTAAGGGTTTTAACACCAATAATTTCACTTCAGATTTTCATTAAAAGGGGCGACAGCTGTTTTGGGGGCTAGAGATCAGATTGGGGGCATGGCTGACGATGGGGGTTTCATATTTTTATTAAAAGATGGGGTAGGAAGCGAATTAGAATCGAAAATAATTCCCCCCCCCCCCGCTTCAGTCTGACCTGGCGGGATTACACACTAAGATAGTCATAATAATATACTCACTTAACCTGTAGCTTGTCATCCTGCTTCAAAATTAGCGTAGACGTCCATTCAGGAATTAAATAATCATCCAAATAAAACTGTGCTCGGCACTTGTCGCCAGCAATTGACATGCGTGAATGGAAATCGTCGGTTAAATTACGAAAATCGGGCACACAGGATGGGCGAAAACCATACACAATGTGCTGTAAATGTTTTTCCTCGACATCTACGTCAAGTTTTATGCGGGTCCAATCCATAATAATAATACGCAATCTGCTCTTTTCTATCTGAAACTGAAAACACCAAAAATCTGGATCAAGTGCAGTTGGGGAGGGGGAAAATAGTGAACTATTTTTTGGAGTAGAGCAGTGGCGTACCCAGAAAAAAATTTCGGGGGGAATGACTTTTCGATTTTTTGTAATGGGTTAAAATGCACTTTTTAGCAATTTTAACACTCGTAAAACGCCTTACAAACGCAAGATTACTAAACCACAAGGCTGCAGGGGTCTGGGGGCGGCAGCCCCCAGAAAAAATTAGGAAAAATTTTCGATTTCTTGGCCGAATTCTGTCAATTGGAGGCGTATCAGAAAGTTTTTCCGGCCAGACCATAAAAACCGAAGGACACAAGGTTGCAGGTGTCTGGGGGCGGCAGCCCCCAGAAAAAAATTGGCGATTTTTCCAATTTTTAGACCGAATTTGGTCAACTGGAGACGTATCAGAAATTTTTCCGACAAAATTTAAAACAAAAGAAGGGAGTGTCATATCAGACGGTGTATTCCACAAGTAAATACTCGTGTACACATGCACATGCAGCATAATGTAGTTGTGTATACATGCATAGGCTTTGATGAAAGACAATAACGAGGAATAGTAAGCCACATAGTCGCAGGGGTCTGGGGGCGGCAGCCCCCAGAAAAAAATTTGGGAAAATTTTTGATTTTTAGGCCAAATTTAGTCCATTGGAGACGTATCAGAAAATTTTTCCGGCCGGACCATAAAAACCAAAGGGGGGACCCTTGTGTAAAAAATCAGTGGGGAAAAATTTCGGGGGGGGGGGGGAATTCCCCCCATCCCCCCCCCCCCCCCCCCCCCCCTGGGTACGCCCTTGGAGTAGAGTACCTCACGGGAAGCATTTTTTGTAATATAACCGCTATCCATAAATTTGTATTTTCTGAGCTATGCCTATGATCTCTTGCTAATGTCATTTTCAGTGTTTTGGGAAGTGAACGTAGGCCAAAGTTTGCAGCCAAAAATGGCTATAATCTTTGTTTTTGGATAGTTTTGAGTGCGTTATGATATTTTCAAGCATCGTCTAGGCTTAGTTGGCAGGATTCTCAAGGCTAAGCTGGCAGAATTTTTTTCTGAAAATTTCGATTTTTTATTGCCTAAGCCTGGGGCCGTATTCTCAGAATTAAAATTGAAAACAAGGTTAACGTCGACAGTTGAATTTAGCGTATTTTTTTAAAAACAGCCAAAATGACCTTTCATTCTTGAAGGAAAGTTGCCCAAAATACTATTTCTGATGTTTTCACGTGCCTATCCCCATAGCAAAAAATTTGGAAAAAATTGGACAATTTACTGATTGTATTCGACTTTCAACGTAGCTTTCCTTCGCGCAAGGCTATGCACATAAACATATAAATTGCAAATTTTTTTTTACCGCCTCTCACAGCCACTGCATTCTTGCTGTAGAATTCAGGCTGTCCTCGCCAGCTCAAGGTACGAGCCCGCGAGGGAACACCAGATGCATACTCAAACAAAAGTAAATAAACAAACATGTGAATGTGAGGGATGTGCGAGTATGCACCTGGTGTCCGAGAGATAAACGCAGTGGGGCGTAAAGCCGCTCTAGCAGCAGTACGGGCCAGCTGCCCTTCCTGCGAGATACCCCTGGGGCTCCAGTAGGAGGTGTAAAGTTTGTGTTAAGGTGTAGTGAGTCGTTGTGTAGTTAATGGTGCGGTCGATTGTTTTTACTTTGATGCTACATAAAGCAGCATCGTGCGTGTATCTCGCAGGTTAGGCATCCCACCGCAATGGCTAAATAAATCTAGTCCGGCCCTCATTGTGCGCTATTGTTTTGTGTCAGACATACACAATATATGAAAAGCAATATATATATGCCACTAGTCCAGTTGATGTTACACACAGGACACTGCCACAGACTATAACAAGCCCGCACCCATTAGCAAAGTATGTCAATCACCATGCATTATTTATATAGCTCTCATGCAAACAGGCAACTAGAAAGCAGGCCCCACGTTATGTCTATTTTGTAAATCTTATTACACAGTTTCAAAAGTCTGATACATATAATTACAGGTCCGGCGGAATTATCGCCAATCAAAAAACCAAAGTAGCTTACTTTATTTTCTGGTAAAGTTACCAAATACTGATGCTTCATGCCTGTAGTGCCATGTCCAATTACCTGTGTCACGAATATCGCTAGTCGCGACGTCGTTCCGCTTTGCCTAAAACTAGCAAGCCAAAGCGAAAAACCAGCAAAAAACCATGCAAAGGTGAAAAAGTGCAATAATAGGTACATGCAACGTTATACCCTACACCACATACTAGAGGGAGGGGAGTGAAGGGCAAATGGCCATGCTACTGTGCGAAATTTTAATTATATATATACTGCATATTGTACAAAAAAGCAAAAGACACTCACCCACCACGGAAACTGAAGTAAAAGCGAAATAACAAGCTCCTAAAACACGTGTTATTGTGCCCCTATGCTGGCCTTTTGCTTACTCTTGGGCCGTATGCAAGACAGGGTTCAGTGCAAGCATGCAATTTCAGGCGAGGGTGAGTTTTGGTTAAGTGCAAGCACCATATCACCAAGCAGTATATCATACATGAGTACAAAATAGAAATAAAAAACTAAAAATAAAAAAAATAAAAAAATAAGAGCCCTGTAGCTACGGCACAAGAGCGTAACAGGGGGACCAATGAGCATAATTTTTATGGGACTTATATATGTAATGCTCACGTCTGGTAGGCACCAGCTGCCCCCCAAATTGCAAAATTACAAAACTAAGCCTGAGCCTCAGCCTGCGCCTAAACTAAGCTTGATACTAACTCTGGGACTAAGCCTAAGCCTAAGCCTAAGCCTAAATCCAAACCTGAGCCTAAGTTTGAGTATTTTTGAAACACACACGCACACTCACATGTGCATAGCCTTGCGAGAAGGAGAGCTTCAACGACTTTTCACACAAATTCAGCAAGTAAGCCAGTGCATCAACGCTTTTTGAGGTTTTCCAAACAGACGATACGTAAATTTTATTAGTCGTAATAAAAAATTAAATCAATGTTATTGCGTTCTGTGCAAAAAAATCGCACAATAAACCATTTTCAGAAGCAGCAGACTCAAATATAGGCTGTGTGAATACAAAACCAATTTTTCGGCATTCGATTATAAAATGCTGGTAAGATATTTTTCTACAAAATTTTCCACAATTATAGTCTTAGGCTTTGCGCAGTTGAACATTTTTTTAGTTTTTTAAAATAAAGCTTAGAAATTTTTTTATATGAATTTTATTGCTCAGAGTTCGACTTCGAAAACACATAATGACATTTTTTTATCAAAATCCGACATAAATATTAAAAACCAAAATTATGTTCAACTAGAGAAGCATATAAGCTACATTTTGGTATATAAAGTCTGACTATACGCAAAGGATAAAATATTCAAATTATTATTATTATTCAAATTATTATTTGCCGAATATTCACTCACGTTTGGTGCACTGGGAGGCACGTGACATGATCACGTGATTTTAAATTTTGCCTCCAGTGTTCTTTTGTGCCATACTACATATATGTATGCATAGTAAAGTGTGACATTTGCCAACTTTTTTGCCAATTTTCGATGTAACCCCGGAGCGCCCCTCAAATTATGGGGGGTCATATCTCAGAAAATCAAAAAAAATGAATTAGGGATTCTTGAAGCAAAATGCTTCCTTCAAGATGTTCTACTAAACCAAATAGGTCCGCTATCCCCCCCCCACCTCCAACTGCATTTCAGGGGTCGCTCTGCGGCTCCGGGAATCGGGGGTTACCTCAAAACTTGAAAAAAGTTAACAAAGGGCAAACATTACTATACAGTAATAAATAGGTTGTACGGTATAAGAGAACACTGGTGGCAACATTTTAGATCACGTGATTAGGTCACTTGATTCCCAGAACACCAAACATGAGTGAATTTTCGGCAAACGATAACTTTGCTTATTTTTTGGGTATGGTCATACTTTATACATTACAATTTAGCTTTTTTCGAGTCTAAGTGAAAAGTGAACGTTACTTTTGTCTTAAACAATCTTGTCGGGTTTGGATAAAATTTGCCATTGTGTTTTCAAAGTCGAACTCTGGGCAATAAAAATCATATTAAAAAATTTCTACACTTTATTTTAAGAAAATAAAAAATTGTTCAACTCCGCCGAGATTGAGGCTATAATTGCGCAAAATTTTGGAGTAAATTACTGTAACAGTAATTTGCAATCTAATGCCGAAAAATTGGTTTCCTAATCACACTGCCTATATTTGAGTCTGATGTCTGTATAAAATTTATGCATAAAAAAACCTGTCTGTTTTTAAAACCTCGAAAAGCGTTGATGCACTGGCTTACTTGCTGAATTTGTTCGAAAGTTGAATAAATTCAGTAAATTTTTTTGCTATGGCGATATGCACGTCAAAACATCAGAAATAGCATTTCGGGCAACTTTCCTTCAAAAATGAAAAGTTTTTTGCTGTTTTTTAAAAAATATAGCCCAAACTCTTGATTCTCGGAGCGCCCCCTTAACCAAAAAATCTACTGCACACGCCAAAAATAAGTCCATTGACCCCGTTTTCAATGCTAATCGATTGGCCGTATTCACCAGAATGGATTATAGATGGTCCACATTTTGAGCATATTAAAACTTGTGAATTTCATATCAAATTTATTCGGTCAGATCAGAATAGCACGTCACAACGAATGATACTGCAAAGAACAACGAAGGATTTTTACATGCAGTACAGTTGACAGTTAAAAAGTTAAGGTGGCGCTCCTGAAATGTGACTTTT
Source organism: Trissonchulus sp. WLG1_4 (assembly GCA_030248245.1). Classification (NCBI taxonomy): domain Eukaryota; kingdom Metazoa; phylum Nematoda; class Enoplea; order Enoplida; family Ironidae; genus Trissonchulus; species Trissonchulus sp. WLG1_4. Next base: position 28,314 of record JASANF010001314.1, on the reverse strand, counting down.
CAGAAAACGGCATTCTGGTACCAATTTTAGTTTAGATGTACAATGGCATACTGGTGTAAAGAATGCCCAAACACAAAAAATAAAATCGATTGATTCAAAATTAGCATTCACTGTATATGGACCTTCGGCTTGTGAATTACGATTTTTCTTCACAAGTAACTAGCTAGATGATTTTTATTGCTCAGAGTTCGACTTCAAAAACACAGCTCATTTTGCTCGCCTAAACGTGATCGAGCGGTCGCAAAATATCACTTTTTATTAATATATTGAACTAGCTCTTCTGCTCAGTGAGAAGCTGTTAGATTGTGAGGCCAGAGTGTCAATATTCCAGAGGAAATATTATACGCAGCCAACTCTTGTGGAAAAAAGATTTCAAATACCTACATCTCAAACTGCCAAGTGTCATCCTACAAAAAAGATTACGTACTTCCGCACGGGCTGTTAAACTAATTTGCATATTACTGTCATTGCAGTATTATGCGCCTGCCTAACCTACACTCCTCAGTTTTACGTCTTCCCGCGTACGACGCGGTTGTGTTTTCCTGCCTAACTGTGCAAGATGCACAGTACAGTTGTTCGCTTCTAAGCGCACAGGCAACCGTAGTTTCGCTATTGGTTTTTCTATTTACCCGCCCTATTTTTAGTTTTCAGGCATACAGGGCACGAGCCCTGAGGCTAGTTCACACTTCACACATTTATTGTATACGTTTCAGAATGCCTCGGTCCTCAGCATCCCGGTCATCCTCGAGCTCGTCTTCAAGGTCGTTGGCGGAGTCCAGGTCCAGAAGTTCTTCGGAGTCCGAGCCAGCGATTCTGCAGGAACACGCAGGTCCACATCTCCATCCGCTCGTGCCCACCCTGAAGTGGGAGGCCAATCACAGGCCGAGCAGGCGACCGAGGCGGACGAGGGGACACCAGGCGCACTCGCAATGCCAACCATACCAAAACGAGCCAAAGATCAACCTTGGGCATCCACAACGGAGGCGGACAACGTCTCCACACTGGACAAGATAAAGCCCAATGTTGAGAAACCACCAGCAGCCAACATCGAGATAGCTACGATGGGACTGGAGCGCTGGGTCCGGGCCAGAGACACGTTCCTGAAACGAAATCACTCAGTGTTTGCCGCTATAGCTCTACCCAGAAACGCGGACGGGGCGTTCGCGGTTCGACGTCTAGACCATCGGAAGCTGATGGCTACGAAACGCAAAGAGCTAGAACAGCGGCTTTCCCACTGGGAGCAACTGGCCCACCTAGCCGCAAAGGCTCCTGTGGCTTATTACGCAGTGGCTGAGGACAAATATGCAAAAATGGAGCAGTTAAGCGAAGCCAAAGAGCCAATTCCAGCGGAGCTTTGAACAGTTGAGTTCGACACTTAACAGTTCTTTGAGCACCTGGATCACGCCATCACGCTGCAGGGCGGTTGAGCCAATGCCATACAATTTCAGCGGGTCCTTGGCACAATCCATGATAGCATCGCACTGGAGACGGCGCACGCCCTAGATCATGCCGACAGTGTCCTGGGTACTGAGCGGCCATTGCTGCTTGGAGCTCGACACTCCGAGCGCCTGGCGCGTAAGGAGAAGCACCGACGTCTCAAACGTGACGAGGCGAAGGCTCAGCAGCGCCACCAAAAACGAGGGTTAAGCCTTGCTAACAAGACACAATTTAGTCAGATTGAGATAAACGAAAAAGTGTCTCATAGCAATGACAAATCCATTGAATTTGATTCACGAGAGCAGACAATTGTCAGTAACAGCTCCACAGATTTCAGGCGTTTGCAACGTCAGGTCGTACGAGAAGGTCCTTGCTACAGCAAGTCACTGCATCTGCATCAGCGCTCGCTGAAGGACGTCCGGTTTTGGCTCCAGCGCCTAGCATCACCTATTCTGAAGCAAATTCACACCCTCCCACCAACCGGTAGGTTACAAACTGATGCGTCCACCATAGGCTGGAGAGCAATCTTACCACACAAGCACATAAATGAACTAGAATTACTAGCAGTAGCAATGGCTCTTCAGACTACCGTTATTTTAATAATTAATATTAATATTAAAAGTCGCTATTTAAAATACCCTTCCATTCTTGGCCTGCTAAACCAGATGTCGGAATTTGGAGCCAGTCACGCTGATATGGCAGACATTGCTGAAGCTTTAAAAATGAAAATCAGAGATCGCTTTGCCTTTGTTTTGTCCATTGATCAAAACAACTATGACAGCATTTATCTGGCCAGTACTTATCTAGATCCCCGTGTTCTTTTTGTCCTTTCTGATGCCGAGAAGGACATGGCCGTTCTTTTCATTCGTTCAAACGCAAGAAATGGCGGCGTAGAAGAAATCTCTCCTGACGCCCGAGACGAGAATGCACTCGAACCGGCAGATCTGGTATTGCCAGCTCAATTTGCGGGATTACAAAACATTCAAAAATCACAGGCGGCCTTACAGGTCAGATCAACGTCATTAGCTGTCTACTAAATGTTAGCTATTATTGCCATGCTGCATACACTTGTTTAGTTTGAATGTCATAACGAACAGAAGTGAACTTTAGGTAGCCAGAATTTGAGCTGTACGGCGTTTTGTTTGTAGAGTTTTGTAATATTGTGGGAGTTGCGTTAAAACGTGTTACGGCTATTTACAAATAATATTTAAAGAACTTGCATTAAAATTGTCTGTTTTAGGAAATACGAGCTGCGCGTCAAAATCCAAACATTGACAGAATTGCTGTTGAAATCAGCGACTTTGAAGCGAAGTATAAAGATCCATCAGAAGCAGTTTTGGAGTCAATTAAAGAACCATTGGAGTTTTGGGTCAATCATCGTGTGGAATACCCGGAAATCAGTGAACTCGCGATTGATCTTATGACTTGTCCAGCTAGCTCTGCTAGCGCTGAACAATTTTTTAGCCAGGCTGGATCAGTCTGTATTGGTAATCGACGACGTTTGGGTGGCCGAAAGCTAGAGCGTGAAGTAATGTTGATGAAAAACAAGGATTACGTGTAATTTATACCCATTTTTACTTTGTTTAAGTTGACAACTTTTAGCATTTGTTGGAAGTTACATTGTTTCTTGTTATTTTAATTTTTCACGTTACGTTTTAGTCTAATGTTGAGTCAAAGTCGTTTTAGTCTACTCGTTTCAGTCAAATGTTCTAATGCTTATGTTTAATGATTCTATGTATCTATGTTATCTAAAAATGCTATAGTAAATTTTTTTGCTTTTGTTATTGCATATAGGGTGGATGTAGCAATCAGAAGGAGAGTAGTGACTTTATTTGGAAGTTTACACACTAGAAAAAACTGTGTGTGGTATGCATATTTAACTATTGTATAATATATTTCAGAAAATCTAAGCTACGGATGTAAATGGTAAAATATTAAAATACTATTAAAATAGTATTAATATTAATATTAAAAGTCAATGAAATTTCCTATTTATATTAATATTAAATTAAAAATAATTTGAGGAGAATATTTATATTAATATTAAATTAACAAGTAGGCCCCTAAAAGGGGCAAATTCCGCTACAGTGGCGTTAAATTTAATATTACAGTACCGACAAACTGAAACTACACAGTAAATCATCACTTGCATAGCAAATGTTGGAAAAGTAAATCTTTGGTCATCAACTTAGTCTTTAGTTAGACTAGGTAATGTTTAAATATATATTTTTTGCTGCAGACTATCAAACTCAGACTAGGTAATGTTTAGGCATTTTTTCTGCAGCCTAACAAAATCTTATTTTAGTGAGTATAAAAAGTTAGGACAGGTCCTCATGTTGGTATGATATGATGAACTATGAACTGTCATCGCCATGCTGCTATTTCTATTGTCGTAGTCTGCTGAACTAGGTTCTGTAGTTTCAACCTTGGTCCGCCTTCTGGCTTGCCAATTTTATCTGGCTTTGCCCCTGTTGCTTTGAGCATTGGTTTGTCCGCTGTTGACAGTTACTAACGTCAACAGGCAAAGCTCTGGTTTGGTCCGCTGTTGCTTAGAGTCTTGGTTTGTGCGCTGCTATCTTAGCCCTAGTATGTCCACTGTTGTCTCAGGTCTAGTTTGGTCCGTGGTTGCTTAGAGTCTTGGTTCGTGCGCTGTTCTCTTAGCCCTAGTTTGATCCGCTGTTGCTTAGAGACTTGGTTTGTCCTCTGTTGTCTCAACTCTAGGTAGTTTGGTCCGCGGTTGCTTAGAGTCTTGGTTTGTGCGCTGTTCTCTTAGCCCTAGTTTGATCCGCTGTTGCTTAGAGACTTGGTTTGTCCTCTGTTGTCTCAGCTCTAGTTTGTTCCGCTGTTGCTTAGAGTCTTGGTTTGTCCTCTGTTGTCTCAACTATAGTTTTGTCCGCTGTAGCTTAGAGACTTGGTTTGTCCTCTGTTGTCTCAACTCTAGGTAGTTTGGTCCGCGGTTGCTTAGAGTCTTGGTTTGTGCGCTGTTCTCTTAGCCCTAGTTTGGTACGCTATTGCTTAGAGTCTTGGTTTGTCCTCCGTTGTCTCAATTCTAGTTTTGTCCGCTGTTGCTTAGAGTGTTGGTTTGTCCTCTGTTGTCTCAACTATAGTTTTGTCCGCTGTTGTTTTGAGTCTCGGTTCGTCCGCTAGTATCTCGGCTGTCCGGCTCTGGCTTTACCCCTAGTCGCTAAAGAGGGCTTGGGTTGTCCGCTGTTGTTTGTGCTCAAATTTCGCCTGCTGATGCTTTGGGTCTTGATTTGTGTGTTAGTGCGCTGATTTTGGTTAGCCCGTTGTATAGCTTTTCTTGTCGATGTCATGTCGAATTACTTAAACCAACCCAAAAGAAACAACTGTAAACTGTGTGAGACTGAGTCCTTCTCCTTAGTTCAGTTATCCAGAGGTCCTTCTCCTTAGTTCAGTTATCCAGAGTTACCTAAATCTACAAACCGAAACCAATCTTTTGCCCTGAAGAGGGCATTTGGGGTAGCTCCGACTATTCCACTCCATCTCATGGCAGCTCATCAGCACTCCATCAGATCCTGTCTCTTCCTGCTGAGTTGTTGGCATCTCCTGCAAAAAGCGTCTTCTGAGCTCTTCTGCTCCTGGCATCTGCGTGTTGAGTGCTGACTGCTGCCGCCGGCTGCCTCCACTGCCGGCAATGAACTGATTGACTGACGAGACGACTGACTGACCCTAACAGTGAAACTAATTTGCATATTTTCCAATGAACGCCCCACCCATTTCAAACGCATTGGCTGACATTTTATGTACGTAGACGACAGGGCATGTTGATTGGCTGATCATTAAAAACTAATTTGCATATGTTTTGGATTGGCTGGCCAATTTGACCACTGTCCGTCAAAGCCCAGACAGCCAAGGGGGGCTTGGAATTAAATAATTATATCTGCCAAAAAAAGAATATTTACGTAGTAAAACATCCAAAATTTAAATTTAATTTTAGACCATACGTACTTCGCTCTAAATATGGTTATTGTTTTCTATTTCAGGTCAGTACCGCAGTTTTAGGCCCCCAATGGCAGAAAAAAAAAGACTGCCATATATTAGGCCTATGGTAAGCATAGGCCCTCTGGTGGCTCGTAGCACCAAGCATGTACTCTTGGTGCTACGAACCTTTTCCAAATATTCCGCCTTTAGGCGGAATAAAAATATTTCAAGATTTATATTAATATTAAATTTGTATTTTTATTATTAGATTTGTATTTATATTAATATTAAATTAAAAATAAAATACCATGTATATTTATATTAATATTAAATTAAAAATATTTTGCCTTGGCTATTAAAATTAATATTAATATTAAAATTAAATTTCAATATTAAAATAACGGTACTTCAGACCTTCCGATATCAGACGATATCAGAACAGAACTCCAGGGTCAATCGGTGCTGTTTGAGATGGACAGCTCCACAGCCCTACGATACCTGAGAAAACGTGGAGAGACTGTTACCGGCGACAATTTTTTAGTTATTTTAATTTCTATCAAAAGTGACGTTTTAAAAAGCCTATCATATTAAGCTAAATCATAATAATTATGATTCAAGAAGTTTGGCGCCTCCATATACATCTGCTCTAACAGTCAGCAAAGTTTCGAGCGGATCGGTTTTTGCAGCTGACAGAGTAATCTTTAAGAAATGTACGCTATAGCCCAATTTCAGAAACATGAAGTTTGCCAACACCTACGTATTTTCCAAAAAATATAGCTAATTTTTTTGTACTAAAATCCGTTAAGAAAAGTTTCAGAAACCAAAAAGTAGCTAACGAAAAATTAGTTTGAAAAATAGTGTATTTTTGTCAATATTGGTCAACGTATTTTGGAAATTTTTTTAGAAAGGTTTGCCTACACAAACGACTTCTTAAAAAGTTGCAACTAGCAATTAGCTACAAAGAACTGTCAAAAAGTGCCAAAAGCCATATAGAATTTTTTAATATATCAATTTAAAGATTTTTTCCCATTGAAAAATAGGTTAAAATTTCAAGTTGAACCAAATTTGACGTTGTATACATCAAATGAAAGCTAATTCAATTTGCAACAACTTTTCTTCTTGAGTTAGTTAACTAAAACTTACGTGAAAAGTTTTAACGCCCAAAGTCGGTTATTCAGAGCGCCACCTTCTAGCTAAACGAACGTTTAGACCCAGTCTAAGTCTGCATATGATTAGCGTGTAAATTTTGTTCTATTTTCGTGTTCGAAATTTGATTACGTTCTATTCCTGATTCACGAGCTCCGTCTAAGTTAAACGTTCGTTTAACTTAAACGCCCGCTAGTGTTGAATTTAGACTAGCCTTTTGGTTAGTCTAAGGTTAGTCTAAGTATTTTTTCATTACTTTACTTAAGTCTTTTTTAACATTTTTTGACTTTTATAATTTTAATTAGTTCTTGTTCAACTTATAGGCTAATAATATCGTGTATTATCGTGTATAATAATATCGTGTATTACTTTTTAGCTACTAGTATACGATTATATGACAGTTCATGTGGATGATTTAGTTTGATAATAGGAAAATTTTGTGAAAAACTGGGAGGAGAGCGACTACTGGCTGGGTGGAGTGACTACTATACAAAGAAAAAGGCTAAGTTCATTTCATTTTTGTTCTAAAAAGTTAATAAAAAAGGCAATTGGTACCAGTGAGCTACATGTTTTTATCTCAGTTTATATATTATTTTAGCAGTCTGTCAATTTGTTGTAAGGTATCGTCTGCTCAATATGATTTCAATAGTAATAATAAAGTGGGTAACATGGTACGCCCATACTTGCTCCTCTTTTTTATAGCGGGGTTTTTAGTTTTTTAGTTTTTAGTTAGGTTTTCGGCTAGACAATAAACAAACATTTTGGTCAACAATTTTTTTAAGTTTCCGAGCTGTTTGATGCATGTACAAACTATAGAAGTAAACTAACTATATAGTAGCTACTATCAGAAATAGAAAATAATCAACCCGTTTAATTAAGCCTGAGGTTCTTTTAGTGTTATAATAATGATAAAATTATATGCAACTGTATTTTAGTTTTAAAATCAATATTGCAGATTTTACAAAGTTTTGTAAGAGTCGAAAGGCTTGCATTACCGACGGATTACAATAGACCAAAGTAACGTTGAACAAAGGCTTCGGTAGAAAGCGGCTGTTTGACAAGCTCAATTTACAACTACTACATCAAAAACTGCATCACCACAATAGCAGGACAAGAGGACAGCGTGTCATTACGTATCTTAAGCGTGGTTTGATTTTTTAGTTTATTAATTCTCAAATAATCTGTATGTTAACGTTGTTCTTGAATGATATGTATGAGTCCAAATATGGTTAATCGCCATGATTCTTTTGTTTTTTGTTAAAATAAGTAGCACAACTTGCACAACAAGTAGCACAAAAAACAGTTAAATATAAAGATTTTACAAGTTTACATTTACAGTTTTACATTTAAATTTTATTACAAGTTTAGCTAATTTAAAAATGTACTTTTGATACCAGTGATGTTAAAATGCTATTAATTTGCAGTTTACATAGTTTACTGCTTGGAGTTCTTTTCATGGTTCTACTTTCTGTGCACAGTCTTAGCAAAAGTGAAGGAACGGTAAGTCAGCAGTACCAGTAGCAGCAGTACATATATACATCTCGTCTCGACAGTTGAAACAATTTATTGCGGATAGTTTGAATCAACGTACACAGGAGATATAAAGGTTGCATTTAAACAATAATTTTCAATTAAGGAATAGTTTCCTTCTTTCCACGGGAACGGAATGCTTTTTAATTTTTTTTAAAAGCTAGATTTTGATTCTTGTTAAAAAATATGTAGGTAATCTAAGAGCCACATGAAGAAGCTGCTGTTAAGGATGTAATAATTTTTACTCAAAGCAACCCTATAAACTGTATTATTAATGGTAACATGCAAAATAATGTATATATGTAATTTCTGAACTTCCTGTTATTACGTACCACGTCAGTGGCCATTTAATGTTGTAGGCTGAATAAAACACGTCACAAGGTACAAATAATGGTCTGGGTACAAGTACAAAATAGACAAAGCATCCGGCTGCATTGGCACTGGACTTATCACAAATCAATATGGCTTAGACGGAACTGAATCGATATCAACTTGGCTCAGCAGCTATATCGCAGAATCAGCATGGCCTGGACAGGAACTCGATCGATGTCAACTTGGCTCACTGGCTGAATATCAAGACAACTTGGCTCTGAGGCTTCATCACAGAATCAACATGACTTGGACAGGAACTCGATCGATATCAACTTGGCTCACTGGCTGAATATCAAGACAACTTGGCTCAAAGACTACATCACAGAATCAACATGGCTTGGACAGGAACTAAATTGATATTAACTTGGCTCACTGCCTGAATATCAAGACAACTTGGCTCAAAAACTACCTCACAGAAGCAACATGGTTTGGACAGGAACTCAATCGATATCAACTTGGCTCACTGGCTGAATATCAAGACAACTTGGCTCAGAGGCTACCTCTCATAATCAACATGGCTTGGACAGGAACTAAATTGATATCAACTTGGCTCACTGGCTGAATATCAAGACAACTTGGCTCAAAAACTACCTCACAGAATCAACATGGCTTGGACAGGAACTCATCGATACTGGCTGAATATCAAGACAACTTGGCTTAGAGACTACCTCACAAAATCAACATGGTTTGGACAGGAACTCAATCGATATCAACTTGGCTCACTGGCTGAATATCAAGACAACTTGGCTCAGAGGCTACCTGTCATAATCAACATGGCTTGGACAGGAACTCAATTGATATCAACTTGGCTCACTCAAAGCAGCAGCAACATCTACCAACTACTACCACTACAACAACTACAACAGCAGCAACTACAACCACTACAACGACTAAAGCGGCAAACTACTACATACCTACAACAAAATAAAATATTTTATTAAAATATTAAACTGGGACACTCACGACTGTACCCCGCTTGCGGTAACCCCGCTAGCGGGATCGTAAGTCAGGTCTCAAAACTCGCCCTAAACTAATCCTTAAATACCCCTAATACTATGTATAGAGTAAGTAACAAACATTAAATCCTCCCATTCGGCAGCTTAGGAATACTCTTGTATTGCAGTTACTACTCGCAGCCTGGTATAGCTTCAACACAAGGAAGAGGTGAATCTGAGAACCAACCAGTGCCCGAACACCTTATGGGCGTGACAAAAAAAAGGAAAATTTTGTTTACCATACTGTTTACTTATTCATTTGTTAGTATTAACAGTTCATAAAGCTCTAAAGTTAGTAAAGTCAACTACCTAATTAACTTATATTGATAAAAATGATTAAAAATTACAAAAATTACTGAAGTAATAATTATTAATAATAATAGTAGGTATTCGGCTTTAAGCATAATCATACCAGCTATAAACCGTTCTCATTATTATCGCTTAATGCTGTTGCTTCATCTTTGTTATTTTAGCTTGCAACAAGATAGCTTAAGTTTTAGGTATTTTTAAGAGTTGTTGTTGTAATTGTTTGAATTAATGTCAATTTTTAATTAATATAATTGTATGTTAAATAGTAAATTAATTATCTTATTTACCAATTGTCAAATTTTTTTTTTAACTACGTAATTAACTTGAATTTTAAGTTAACTTTTATTAAAAAGTAATTTTATTACCTAAATTAATAGCATTGTCGGTACGTATTAAAGCAAAATGTTCTGCAATAGAACTGAAAAAGAATCAAATAAAGAATTCTGTTAAACGAGCCCATTTAACTTAAACTGGCTTTGTGAATCAGGTTTAGACTCGGTCTAAACGTTCGTTTCAGTTAGACAAAGTTTCAATTGAAATAGAACATAAAAATCTGATGACACACACTAATCATATCAATCTCTGTGAATCATGTTTAACTTAGACCAACGTTTTAGACTGCGTTTAAACGCTCTTTGTGAATCTCACCCATTGAGTCTAGTGAAAATATAACAGCTGATTTGCTGTCTCGACACAATGTCTCGACAAAAAAGTGTATGTCACTGGGCGTTATCTTACGAAGCTGGAACCGGATATTCAGCGTGTGGGGGGTCCCTGAAATTGATTTGTTCGCAACTAAATCTAACGCTTGCGTCGAAACTTGCTGTTCGGCAACACCGGATCCAGACGCATACGAGGTTGATGCATTTTCTATATCTTGGACAGACATAGCTTTAGCATACGCGTTTTCACCCCCTGCGATAATAGGTCGTGTTCTACATAGAGCAAAAACTGCACAAAATTTACTATTGATACTGGTTGATACCATGGTTTCCATTATTATGTTCTGTGATTTCAGACAAACCACAGCTATTCTCACACACCCTACTGCGAGTGCAGAGTCCAGGGCCCAATTTATCGAAGCAAAATGTTCGTCGTCAGAAATGTTTGTCATCGAAAATGTTCGTCATCGAAAATTTTTGATTTATCATTTTTGATACGAACATTTGCTTTTTCAACGGCGAGTTCGTCATCGAAAAAGCAAATGTTCGTCATCGAAAATGTTTGTCATCGAAAAGTTCGTCATCAAAAATGTTAGTCATCAAAAGCAAGTGTCTGTCATCGAAAAAGCAAATGTTCGTCATCGAAAAAGCAAATGTTCGTCGTCGAAAAAGCAAATGTTCGTTATCGAAAATGTTCATCATTGGAAATTTTCAGCGTTAGAAATTAGACTAGTCGCTCTAAGTCTAAACATTCTGAAATAGAACATTTTCATTAAAGTCAAAATTCTCTAATAATATAATAATAACCACTACTAACAACTACCAGTACTACTACTACTACCTAATACTACCGAATACAACTAAAATTGAGGTACAATAAGGTATTGAATTTAGTGGTTCTGTCTGGTGTTAATAGATTGTGGCAAACTCTCAAAGTTTATTACTATTTTCTTTCAATTTTTCCGCAACATTAAACAAAGTTTTGAAAAACTACGTAAATCAATTTGCCGAAAGAGAACTAATTTAATAGTTCAGAAAAGCTGAAAAGCTGGTTATGATTTCACAGGATTCATATACTCGCCCTTGTCCTTGTCCTTATCATGTCTTTGAGTAATTCCAAGATTACCTAGCCAAATAAACCGATTTTTGGCATGAAGATATTTGACGTCAATTCCAGACCGAATACAAAAATTATCTAAAACGCTGCCGTTAATTCTTCACAGCAGCAGACTGAAATTTGCCCTAGTCCTTGTCCCTCTGTGTTCTTAAGGACAAGTATATGAACCGATCTTAAAAATTAAGTACGCCTGAACCAAATGTACGAAACGGCCAGCCAATTCTTTTTGTAGTTATGGTCGCAGATATCAGTTATTCTGTTAACAGTTATTAGGGTCGATTCATACTTCAGTAGCGCATACGGACAAAGCCTGTATAATCCATTTCTTAATTCTAACTTTTTAAGGCAAATGCGCATAGCTTGGGCCTAAGGTGCGATTCATATTTTCGAGCAGTATGTCCGTTTGTCCGTATGCCCGGGAGCTTCAGCTAAGTTGAACTGAAATTAACTTTGCCGGCCATATACGGACAAAGTGAAATAGTGCGGTTTAGTATATATAGATGAGCGGGCATATGGCTGACGGGCAAAGTGGCAGACGGCTGTACCGGCGAAGGTATGTATTGAACAGCTGTTCTGCCGTTCAGTTGGTCCCAATTACTGTTATTTAGCTAGAATTCTAGTTAATAGTTAAATTATTTAACTAGCCAAAATTTACTAGTTAATAGCTAATAGTTTATAGTTAAATTCGTCTAGCTAAAACTCTAGTTAAGTTAAAAGATTCAAATATTTTAACTAGGAATTAAACTAGCCATTTTAACTAGAATTTAACTAGCAGGCAGATTCAGTTGTGCGTGTATGCTTGTAGTATCGTGTTTGTCACCGTCATGGCTATACTTTTGGTGTAGATATTATTCATGGGCGAAATGGTCGCCCTTTCGTTACTATTATGTACAATTGTTAGTTTTCCTGCTGCTCCGCACATTTCCCAGCCGGCCCAGCGAGTTAGGAGCGTTTTCAGGCTCGACCCAGCCCCGTCTAAAGGAAAAAGGGTCATTGGTGCTTACTCCTCTCCTCTGGCTCTCGCGTTACCGTATAGCTACATAAATAGTGTTGATCGCGTCGATTTCTCATTTAGAATTTTCAAATACTTACGATTCCCAATAAACGGTATACCGACTTCCCAAGAAACCAAATTTACATAACATTTCCAGACAACCATAACAACTATATACTTCATTTTCAGCAAAATTATAGGCTCGATTCATACTTACAGCCGTATGTCCGTATACCCGGCAAAATTACGAAATAGTCACGCCATTAACTGTGCATGAGATTATATTGTGGCGCGATTTTTTCGCCTCTTCGCTTTTGCCGGCTGAACTTACATACCGCTGTAAGAGCCTTAGGGTGGATTTCACAAGGGCGTTTTATAAAACCATGGCTTTGAATGTTTTCATATAATTATTTAATTAAAAAATATTGCTTGATTCGTCACGAATTTTGTAGATTTTCTTAAACCGTGCTTTTAGCTCGCCAACAGCAAAGCAAGTCTCTGTTCTGCTCCAATTTTAAGTAAACTAAAACCATGGTTTAAGAATTTAGTCCTAAACTAAAGTCCCTTGGGGCATCATGTGGCGTCGTGCACTCGTGCGACATCCCATGGGGTGCCCCGTGGGTTACCATGTGTCAAAACGTGACACCCCATGGGGTGCCCCATGGGGCGTCATGTGGCACCGTGTGGTGTCCGCCGGAGATTTCCCTGGGGAAACATATTCACAAGGCATGAACGCGCGGGAATTTGAATTTTTAGGCGCGCCAGTTGTCAAAATACTAAGTATTTACTGATATTTCACATTGAATTTCAACAGATGTGATATGTGCCCTGTTTTTTTTCGCTGGCAAATTTTTGCAATTTTGGGAAAAGCTTGAAATTTTTTTCGCAAAATCAAATTTTTTTCGCAAACTTACTTTTGTTACTTAATGCAGTATATTTTACATTTTTAAATGTTAATAAAACATTATTACGCCTATACAGGATCAAGACTGACGCAATTTTTACCCGGTTTGGCCAAAATGCAACGATTTTGACATTATTTAAATTTGTGGAGCCGTCCTGAGAGTTTTGTGTAATTTTTCACCATGTGCACAATCGATGCTCAGCCGTCAAGAAATCTAGTTCAGAAGACCCGGCCAATGATCAAGTGAGGCCTGAAAATGCTAACATTTTGAAATGTTTCTGAACTATGTCACCTCCGACCCCTATTATACTGTCTATTATAGTCAGTATGATGATGCATGGAAGAAAATGTGTCCCCAGAGAATTTTTCAATTTGTAGGCCAAATTTGGTCAATTGGGGTCGTATCGTAAATGTTTTCCGGCTAAACCACAAGAATCAACGCATAGACCTTGCGAGTTGACCTCCACTGCGTCAAAATTTTTTCGCAATTTTGCGAAAAGGTTTGAAAATTTTTTGCAATCAACAAGTTTTTTTCGCAATTGCGAACGTTTTTGCGCAAAAACCCAGTATGTGGCGTGCCTTGCGCAGAATTACGTGTAACACATCTAAAAATTATTTAAATTTTGCAGCTTGCTTAAATTACGTACTCTTAAATGCCGTGATACACTAACCAAATATGAAAGAATCGACTCAAATTATTAGAATGTCGCTAGAATAGACTGGTCAAGTTGCATAGCCCTAGATATGGTAGTTCATCATGTGGTATCTCCCATGATCCTCTGGACATGAAAGGGTTAAGTGCATAAATGTCTCTAAATGATATGCGGAAAAATGTACCCCAATTTTGAACTCAGTACCTCAAATTACACCTGGTAACAAGTTTTTACCTAAAAAGCGTCAGCGTGGTGGCTCTGGATCAATATGTAGGTTGTACAAATACGAAACGTGAGGTTTTCCCTTCCCTTTGACGATATACCCTGATTGTGGCGGTTCTTTTTTATGCGCGGGGATCCCCACCGCGTTAGTGACCTATAAGTTGATTCGTGTGGGGGTCTTCCAAACAACTGAGGCCACCTTGTTTCGTAGGAGAGTGCCCCCTCCAATGGTCAATCCTTCTTCTGATGGTCAGAAAAGTGCCCCAAAATGTGTTAAAAGTCCAAAAATTTGGGTGTAAAAACAAAAACAAACCAAATACAAATTCTGAACACCCCCCCTTTCCTAGTTCCTTTCCTACTGTAAATCTGGCACACCCCTTACGGATTTATCCCGTGCATCTCTGACCACGACAGTTTTAACTCACAAATATTGTAGATCCCGTGCGTACTTTCTGTCAGTGAATTGATACAAGTACCGGGTTCAAGCAATACTTCACAAATATACTGATTGGAGTACCTAGTTAAATGCCTAGTTTTATTCAATTTTAGCGCTAGTTAATAGTTTAAAAAAATAAAATGGCTAGTTAAATGTTAAAATAAATAACTGGCTAGCTAATAGTTAAGTTAAAATAAATAGGCTGGTAGTTAATAGCTAATAGTTAAGTTAAATTAAAAATGGCTAGCTAAATAACAGTAGTCCCAATGTCCATACGGCAGTACCGTTATTTTAATAATTAATATTAAAAATTGTTATTAAAATACTTTTCTTTCAATTATTTTATTTAATATATTAAAAATAAATGAGCTGCGCTATTTATATTAATATTTAATTAAGAATAAATAAGGTAGGCTATTTATATTAATATTAAAATTACTGCCAGCTGCTTATGTACCTAAAGATGTTCGTCGTTGGAATTTTCAACGGAGGTACCGAGCTCCGTTGAAATGTTCGTCATCGAAAAAATTTTCGATGACGAGCTTTTGTCATTTAGAACAATAATGTTCTAAAAAACCAAAGCTCGTTATCGAAAAATTTCTCGATGACGAACATTTTCGATGACGAACTTTCGATGACGAACATTTGTCTTTTGATAAATCACTGTTGAAAAAACAAACGTTCATCATCGAAAATGTTTCGATCAATCCAAAATTTTTGATGACGAACATTCGTCTTTTCAATAACGAACATGTATTTTCGATGACGAACATTTGGTTTTTCGATGACAAACATTTTTGATGACGACCATTTGTTTTTTCGATGACGAACATTTTCGATGACCAACATTTTCGATGACGAACTTTTGATGACGACCATTTTTGATGACGAACATTTTGTTTCGATAAATCGGGCCCAGAAGGTCCACCGATAGAATCCAAATGGACCATGGCTGCGTGTCTGGTTACGAGCGACAACTACAGACAGGCTCGGTCTATACCAAATGACGTAGCCCAATTCATGCTCAATGCACGACGACAGACAACGCGATCCAGATACACAGGCATTTGGCGCAAATGGCAATCCCTACAATCCCCCTATAACCTCGATGCTACGGTTTTGCACTCTAAATACCAACAAGGCATGCAATGGTCCACTGTTATGGTTACAATTTCTGCATTGTCAATGCACTTGCGAAAATTTGAAGGCACCACATTGGGACGTCATACAATAATACACGATTTCCATACGGCGGTGTTCAATTCCCGCCCACGCAAGAGCAAACTCTACCCAACCTGGAGTGTTTCAAACCTTTTAGTAAAGCTGCGCACACTATGGCCTTTAGACAAACTGTCGCTACACTGGCTCACTATAAAAACAGCAGCACTAATAGCATTGACATTAGCAGGCCGCTGTCAGACACTAAGAAGTTTATCGATAGCACCGCAAAATTCCGTGATAGGAGAGGCACATATCCAATTCTTGCTCTCGGGGCTTCAGAAAGGGTCTTGCCCACAGAAACTCAAAGATACAGTCAAAATATATAAGTTAGTATCTGATCCGTTAGTCGACCCTTACAGCCATGTACTAGCATACAAAGAGAACACACGGCAGGTGAGAATTGAAGGCAACAATTCTTATCTACAATTGTAGGCTTGTAAGTACTGTTATTTAGCTAGCCATTTTTTATTTAACTTAACTATTAGCTGTTAACTACCAGCTTATTTATTTTAACTTAACTATTAACTATTAGCTAGCCAATTATTTATTTTAACATTTAACTAGCCATTTTATTTTTTTAAACTATTAACTAGCGCTTAAATTGAATAAAACTAGGCATTTAACTAGGTTCTCAAATCAGCATTATTGTGAAGTATTGCTGGTACATGAATGAAGGCATAGGTCTCTGTTATGGGGAAGACCCCCGTGAATCAATCCATAAGTCTCAAACGTGGTGGTAGATCCTCCCGCAAAAATAAAACCCCCCGTAAATCAGGGTATATCGGATATCCTCAAATGTGGGAGGACACCCACATTTTGGACAACCTACAAAATGATCCAAAAGCACCCTGACCCTAGTCACCATCTGAGGTAAAAAATTGGTTTGAAGGTAAATTTAATGTACTGAGCTCAAATTTAGGGTTGCATTTTGGCGCACGTTTCTCTTGGAGGCATTTTTGTACACTTACTCACATGAGAATCGATTTTTGTAAATACCTATATTTTATAATACCTCGGAGGCAATTTCGCTCCCTGGACACGATTCCAGTATCAACTTTTGTGTAGGATTGTCTTCGACTCCAATATGTCTCCCTTGGTAGTGGGTATGTACAACAAGCTAGGTTTTGCGTGCGCATTTTTCGAAACAGAGATTTTTACGCCTTTCTATGTGCTGCATCTACAGCAGAAGTTTGCGCCGGCCTAGTCTCGTAATAGCACGAGTGGCATTATAGCACGAAGACACATTAAAGCACGCCAGAGTCTCGTTATGGCACACCAGAATTGCTTTATAGCACAGCAGAGTTGTTTTAAGAACAAATATAAAGTAGAAACTTATTAACTTTCGGCAGACTGCACCAAATTAGATTAACTTAAGTCTGACTTGGACCTGGAGTTAAACTCCAGTCAAATGGATTTAGTTTAATCCCAGCTAAACGTCAGTTTTCAACTAAATCTTACTTGTCAAGTGAGTTAACCTTCAGTAGTGCAGCGGACTTAGGTAAACTGTCACATACAGTCAACTAATTATGAATGCGACCTCACGAGGTCGTTTGACCACTAAAGGGCCATTTCTATGGCACCGGAGCTGTGATTTTTTATGTTTACCGCATTTTCAGCAGAATTTTTATCGTTTTTCAGTACAGTTTCTGTAAGCGCAAGTATCTACATGTCGTTCTGTTTGTACGTAACTGTCATATAAGTCTCCACGACCCCGACCCGTAGCGGGCCTTGAACCGCGGGTGTACCTAGGCCGGGCTGGCCCAGGAGTGACCCCGCCTGCGTTGACCTGCCCGGGCCCGGACTGTAAAATTCCGGGCCCAAAATGGGTATATAAAAAGTAAACAAAATGGTTCCAGACCGCCATGGCGTAGTCGGCTATATGCGGCGGGCCGACCCGCAAACCTACGGACCGTGCGCGGACCGCCGGGCATTATGATGTGAGGGCCTCGGTCTGTCTTCGGTGACAGCAGCGTGTGAGCTAAGTTAAGTTTTATCGTATAATTTGGCAAGAAGCGAGCAGCTAGCGAGCATTGTCTTTAGTTTAATATGAATGTATTAAAAGCAATTTCTGCGAGCGGGTACTAAAACTAACCGCGGGTGAACTACACTTTAGCTTTCAGTCTCAGCGTCTGATGCTTAACATCAATTTTTACAGTTGAAACTTGTTGAAACACAAATTAATCTGGGATCTTCATATACGTTGACCGCCGCTGTCACTGAACTATGAACGAGAGATAAAAAGTCATGCTATTCATTCATTCATTCCACAGCAAGAGTGTAAGGTCAGAGAGCTCGCGCTGACTTATCACAGCTGTGGAATAATACTGCTACTTTAAGGGACAGCTTTGTGTTTGTAATGTAAAAGGTTACAGCTGTATGCAAAATATTACTGTGCTACATTTGTTTTTGGATTTTAGCAGGCTTTGTGACTGATCAAGCCAACCAGGACCAACCGGGCGGACCGGGCCGGACCCGGGCCGATTCCCGGCAAACAGTGAGCCGGCTCGGGCTGACCGAGCCAACCGGGCCGACCGGGCCGGCCCGGGGCCGACAGTTGGCCGATCTCTACTATTTATGTAACTCTATTGCAAAAAACGAAAGCCAAGGAGTAAGCAAAGCACAAATGATCCTTTTTCCTTATAACTTTGCCGAGCCGGACCTGAAAAATGCTTTTAACTTGCCAGGCCGGCCTGACGCTGCGGTGCACCAGGAAAAACAACAATCGTAAACCGTAATAATGACAAAACAACGGCTATCGCGCCGATAAATAATATCTGCAACAAACGTACCGCCATGACTGTGTCAAACACGATACTACAAGCCTGCACGCACACAGACAAAGCTGCGTCTGCCAGCTAGTTAAATTCTAGTTAAAATGGCTAGTTTAATTCCTAGTTAAAATATTTGAATCTTTCAACTTAACTAGAATTTTAACTAGACGAATTTAACTATTAACTATTAGCTATTAACTAGTCAATTTTGGCTAGTTAAATAATTTAACTATTAACTAGAATTCTAGCTAAATAACAGTACTTGTAAGGCTACAATTGTGAAGTGTCACAATTGTGGGTAGATGTCGCGTGTAAGCGTGCACGAGCACGAGATTTTACCCCCCCCCCACCCCTAGGCGCTATATGCGCTATTTGCGCTATTATATATAGTGTCCAGCTCAAAAACGCCACCCCCCACCCCTACGCGCTATTTGCGCTACATATATGCGCTACTATAGTTTCCAGCTCAAAAACGCCCCCACCACCCCCCCCCCCGCTATTTGCGCTATACACGCTACGACAGGTACCCCCCCCCCAGGGTGCTATTGCAGGGTACCTGAGGGTGCTATTTGCACTATTTAGGCGCTATTTTGTGCTATTGGCTACATTATTGAAATTTTTTTTACTTTTTACTACGGATACGATCCCTCAATAAAAAAAATAATTTTTAAATTATTTTTAAATTTTGGTCTGTCTTGGTCTTCTGGTCGATGATATAAAAAAAATAGCGCATATAGCAAAACGATAGCGCATCAAAGTTTTTTTCACAGGCTTAAAAATAGCGCTTATACCACGTTATGGTGCTATTTGCGCTATTTAGGCCCTATTTTATGCTATAGGCTAAATTGCTGATAATTTTTGTACTTTTTACCACGTATACAATCCCTCAATTAAAAACAAAAATTTTAAAATTATTATTTTTAAATTTTAATTTCATACAAAATAAAAACCTACAAGGGTAAGAAGATTCAGTCGGTGTTGGGTTTGTAGGGCTTTCCATCCCTCGCTCTTATTAGTCAAAATTGTATTGTAGGCAATCACCCAAAATGACTTTCCATTCTTCGCTCCTAGTGGTTAAGCAAACTAAAACCCTAGAACAATAAAAAGATTCAGTAGGCGCCCACCCCACCCCACCCCCCGGTGTTGGGTTTGTGAGGCTTTCCATCCCTCGCTCCTATTAGTCAAAATTATAGGCGATTACCCAACATGACTTTCCATTCTTCGCTCCTATTGGTTACGCAAAATGAAACCGCAGGCGCAAGGCGCAAACCCCCCCCCACCCCCCGGTGTTGGGTTTGTAGGGTTTTCATCCTTTGCTTCTATTAGTAAAAATTGCAGGCAATCTTCCAACATGATTGATTACTCAAAAAATACTTACTGATTCCAAAGTCTAAATTTTAGAAATACCAAATAATCGTAACGTTTGGTAAATAAAGTATACACCAGCATATTAATATTCTACTAAAAACAGATCATTAAAGGAAATAACCAAAAACATATATAACTTACTTGTTAAGCCGGAAAAGAACGAGAAATAATTTAAGGTAATAATGAGTTAATAATCATTATAATATAAGAATAAATAATCAAGTCCAAGCAGCGTCCAAGCGCCTAAATAGCGCAAATAGCACCCTCAGGTGCTATAAGCGCTATTTTTTAAAAAAATAAAATAAATAGCACGAAAAAAATAACGCTTATAGCACTTTGATGCGCTACCGTTGTGCTATATGCGCTATTTTTTTATATCGTATACCAGAACACAAACAAAAATTTAAAAATACTTATAAAATTATTCTACTTTATTAAGAGACCGTATACTTACTAAAAAGTACAAAAATTTTCAATAAATTAGCCAATAGCAGAAAATAGCGCCTAAATAGCGCAAACAGCACCCTCAGGTGCTATAAGCGCTATTTTTTAAGCCTACGAAAAAAATAGCGCTTATAGCACTTTGATGCGCTATCGTTGTGCTATATGCGCTATTTTCTATATCGTCGACCAGAACACAACCAAAAATTTAAAAGTAATTTTAAAATTATTCTGATTTATTGAGGGACCGTATACTTACTAAAAAGTACAAAAATTATCAATAAATTAGCCAATAGCACAAAATAGCGCCTAAATAGCGCAAATAGCACCCTCAGGTGCTATAAGCGCTATTTTTAAGCCTACGAAAAAAATAGCGCTTATAGCACTTTGATGCGCTATCGTTGTGCTATATGCACTATTTTTTTATATCCTTGACTAGAACACAACCAAAAATTTAAAAGTAATTTTAAAATTATTCTAATTTATTGAGGGACCGTATACTTACTAAAAAGTACAAAAATTATCAATAAATTAGCCAATAGCACAAAATAGCGCCTAAATAGCGCAAATAGCACCCTCAGGTGCTTTAGCGCTATTTTTAAGCCTACGAAAAAAATAGCGCTTATAGCACTTGGATGCGCTATCGCTGTGCTATATGCGCTATTTATGCACTATTTTTTATATCGACGTCCAGAACACAAACAAAAGTTTTAAGATACTTTTAAAACTCATTTTGTTTATTGAGGGATCGTATACGTGCTAAAAAGTAGAAAACTTTTCATTAAGTTAGCCAATAGCACAAAATAGCGCCTAAATAGCGCAAATAGCACACAGGGTGCTATAAGCGCTATCCAAGATCAGTATCACTATTTAAAAGGAAATTAACACAAACGCCAATAGGCCAGCGTAGCTCCGTTGGTAGAGCGTTAAGCTAGCAATCTAGCAATGGGTGGTTCAAATCCCCCCTGGCAATTTTTCTGTAGAAGTTGCATCCATATCCAAAAAAATAGCACATATAGCACCTTCGATAGCGCTTATAGCGCAAATAGCGCATATAGCACTCTCAAAAAGCGCTATAGCGCAAATTTCGCATATAGCACCTTCAGTGGCGGATCTAGGAATTCTTCATGGGGGGGGGGGCTCGGACCCCGATAGGCCCCCTGACCAATAGGCCCCATTTTTTCGAAATGAGCTAAATGCACTCAATTGCTATTTTAACGCAAAAAACGATTTTTCGGTCAAAATCAATGCTTATTTTCGACCACAGCAGCATCGAACCTGAAATTGGAGCTCAAAAAACCTAAAATTACGAAACGGTGCGCCGGCAAGGGTCCAGAACTACAGAAGCTAGCCAATCTGCAAATTTTCCGAAATTTTTTTGACATTAAATTTAGTAATTTACTGAAATGTCATTATTGTCACAATAAAACTGCTAAAACGATGGTACAGTGTATTACGCAATTAGAATTTAATTAGGTATATGAACATGCACATGCAAAATAAAAGCAAGGAACACTAAGCCAAAAACTTGCAGGGGTCTGGGGGCGGCAGCCCCCAGAAAAAAATTGGGAAATTTTTTTATTTTTACCTCAAATTTTGGTCAACTGGAGACGTCTTGGAAATTTTTTCCGGCCGGACTATAAAAATCAAAGGGGATATCTTTGTGTAAAATTTCAGTCCGAAAAAATTTCGGGGGGGGGGGAATTCCACCGCCCCGGCTACGCCCCTGCTTAGCAGTGTATTACGCAATCAAAAAATGCACAATGCACAAAAGCAAGGAAGAACAAGCCACAAGATTGCAGAAACAAATTTGGGAAAAAAAATTATTTTTAGGCCGATTTGAGTAAATTGCGGACGTAAAATTCCAGCAAGACCATAAAATAATGGGGGGATCCTTGTGTAGAGTAAACGACAGGCTACAAGGGCCTAAATAGGCCCCAAACCAACATGGAAAGTGGGCCTATCTATGTAGTCTACAGCAGGCTACAAGGTCCTAAATAGGCCCCAAAGCAACATGAAAAGTGGGCCTATCTAGTCTACAACAGGCTACAAGGGCCTAAAATAGGCCCCAAAGCAACATGGAAAGTGGGCCTATCTAGTCTACGACTACGACAGGCTACAAGGTCCTAAATAGGCCCCAAACATGGAGAGGAGAGGGGCCTACCTAGTCCACAGCAGGCTACAACTACAGGGGCCTAAATGGGCCCAAAACCAACATAGAAAGGGGCCTAACTAGTACACAGAAGGTTAGAAGGGCCTAAATAGGCCCCAAAGCCACAAGGAGAGGGGACTATCTAGTCCACAACAGGCTGCAAGGGCCTAAATAGGCCCAAAACAACATGGAAACCGACCTACATGTGTGCGCAAGTCGGGGGCATATCGGCCCTTCGGGCCGATAGGCCCCTGACTCGATAGGCCCCTCGACCCAATGGGGGGGGCTCGCCCCCCCCCCGCCCCCGCCCTAGATCCGCCTATGAGCACCTTCGATAGCGCTTATAGCGCAAATAGCGCATATAGCACTCCCAAAAAGCGCTATAGCGCAAATTGCGCATATAGCACCTTCGATAGCGCATATAGCGCAAATAGTGCATATAGCGCTCCCAAAAAGCGCTATAGCGCAAATAGCGCTTAAACCTATGATAGCGCATATAACGCAAATAGCGCATATAGCACCCCCAAAAAGCGCTATAGCGCAATTAGCGCATATAGCACCCCCAAAAAGCGCTATAGCGCAAATAGCGCATATAGCACTCCCAAAAAGCACTATAGCGCAAATAGCGCATATAGCACTCCCAAAAAGGGCTATAGCGCATGTAGCAAATTCCATCGCGCTTATAGCGCAAATAGTGCATATAGCGCTCCCAAAAAGCGCTATAGCGCAAATTGCGCTTAAACCTATGATAGCGCATATAACGCAAATAGCGCATATAGCAACCCCCAAAAAGCGCTATAGCGCAAATAGCGCATATAGCACTCCCAAAAAGCACTATAGCGCAAATAGCGCTTAAACCTATGATAGCGCATATAACGCAAAAAGTGCTATTTCGATTTCGCTTACACGCGTTCGTTACCCAATTGTGGCTAGCTTGATGAAACCAATTTTGCTGCATATTCACAATTCTAGGCTACAATTGTAGGATTGTAGTTTTATGAAATCGGCCCAGACGTTATGGCCTTGTTTGTAACAACCACGAAACTTCACCTTCTAATGCTATCGTTGAACGACAAGTTGAAGATTGTTTCACACGAGGGTGCGTTTTGTTCGCATATAGCACCCCCAAAAAGCGCTATAGCGCAAATAGCGCATATAGCACTCCCAAAAAGCACTATAGCGCAAATAGCGCATATAGCACTCCCAAAAAGGGCTATAGCGCAAATAGCGCATGTAGCAAATTCCATCGCGCTTAAAGCGAAATTAGTGAATATAGCGCTCCAAAAAGCGCTATAGCGCAAATTGCGCTTAAACCTATGATAACGCATATAACGCAAATAGCGCATATGCACCCCCAGAAAGCGCTATAGCGCAATTAGCGCATATAGCACCCCCAAAAAGCGCTATATCGCAAATAGCGCATATAGCACTCCCAAAAAGCACTATAGCGCAAATAGCGCATATAGCACTCCCAAAAAGGGCTATAGCGCAAATAGCGCATGTAGCAAATTCCATCGCGCTTATAGCGCAAATAGTGCATATAGCGCTCCCAAAAAGCGCTATAGCGCAAATTGCGCTTAAACCTATGATAACGCATATAACGCAAATAGCGCATATAGCACCCCCAGAAAGCGCTATAGCGCAATTAGCGCATATAGCACCCCCAAAAAGCGCTATAGCGCAAATAGCGCATATAGCACTCCCAAAAAGCACTATAGCGCAAATAGCGCATATAGCACTCCCAAAAAGGGCTATAGCGCATGTAGCAAATTCCATCGCGCTTATAGCGCAAATAGTGCATAAAGCGCTCCCAAAAAGCGCTATAGCGCAAATTGCGCTTAAACCTATGATAGCGCATATAACGCAAATAGCGCATATAGCAACCCCCAAAAAGCGCTATAGCGCAAATAGCGCATATAGCACTCCCAAAAAGCACTATAGCGCAAATAGCGCTTAAACCTATGATAGCGCATATAACGCAAAAAGTGCTATTTCGATTTCGCTTACACGCGTTCGTTACCCAATTGTGGCTAGCTTGATGAAACCAATTTTGCTGCATATTCACAATTCTAGGCTACAATTGTAGGATTGTAGTTTTATGAAATCGGCCCCAGACGTTATGGCCTTGTTTGTAACAACCACGAAGCTTCACCTTCTAATGCTATCGTTGAACGACAAGTTGAAGATTGTTTCACACGAGGGCGCGTTTTGTTCGCATATAGCACCCCCAAAAAGCGCTATAGCGCAAATAGCGCATATAGCACTCCCAAAAAGCACTATAGCGCAAATAGCGCATATAGCACTCCCAAAAAGGGCTATAGCGCAAATAGCGCATGTAGCAAATTCCATCGCGCTTATAGCGCAAATAGTGCATATAGCGCTCCCAAAAAGCGCTATAGCGCAAATTGCGCTTAAACCTATGATAACGCATATAACGCAAATAGCGCATATAGCACCCCCAGAAAGCGCTATAGCGCAATTAGCGCATATAGCACCCCCAAAAAGCGCTATAGCGCAAATAGCGCATATAGCACTCCCAAAAAGCACTATAGCGCAAATAGCGCATATAGCACTCCCAAAAAGGGCTATAGCGCAAATAGCGCATGTAGCAAAATCCATCGCGCTTATAGCGCAAATAGTGCATATAGCGCTCCCAAAAAGCGCTATAGCGCAAATTGCGCTTAAACCTATGATAACGCATATAACGCAAATAGCGCATATAGCACCCCCAGAAAGCGCTATAGCGCAATTAGCGCATATAGCACCCCCAAAAAGCGCTATAGCGCAAATAGCGCATATAGCACTCCCAAAAAGCACTATAGCGCAAATAGCGCATATAGCACTCCCAAAAAGGGCTATAGCGCATGTAGCAAATTCCATCGCGCTTATAGCGCAAATAGTGCATATAGCGCTCCCAAAAAGCGCTATAGCGCAAATTGCGCTTAAATCTATGATAGCGCATATAACGCAAATAGCGCATATAGCAACCCCCAAAAAGCGCTATAGCGCAAATAGCGCATATAGCACTCCCAAAAAGCACTATAGCGCAAATAGCGCTTAAACCTATGATAGCGCATATAACGCAAAAAGTGCTATTTCGATTTCGCTTACACGCGTTCGTTACCCAATTGTGGCTAGCTTGATGAAACCAATTTTGCTGCATATTCACAATTCTAGGCTACAATTGTAGGATTGTAGTTTTATGAAATCGGCCCCAGACGTTATGGCCTTGTTTGTAACAACCACGAAGCTTCACCTTCTAATGCTATCGTTGAACGACAAGTTGAAGATTGTTTCACACGAGGGCGCGTTTTGTTCCATGGCGCGTTGCATGCAACGCGCTGTGGCGCATTTCATGGTGCATTTAATGGCGCATTACTTGGCGCATTGCATGGTGCATTACATGGCGCATTACATGGCGTATTTCATGGCGCGTTGCATGCAACGCGCCACGAAATTTTCCCATTGAAAATTTCTGATGGCGCAAAATTAAAATTTCTGCAATTTTCATGGTGCATCAGAGGGCGCATAGCAATCAGCGGCAAATCAGGAATATCTATCACCCAAGTAGTTGGCTTAGCCTCGCCTACTGCAGTTAAATTTTATTGGGACGACTAATATAGGTTTAACAAAACTGGGGCTGGATTTTACCCACTGGGGCTGGGTAGGGATGTTTTCAGTTATCGAAATCGTAATCAGTCCAGTTAATCAGTTAACTGATTAGGTTACAATTAAATCAGTTCAGTTATCAGTTAATTTTGCTAAATTTTAATCAGTTCAGTTACAGTTAAGGGGGTAATTGCGTTTTTAGGTGTTTTTTTAAAAAGCCATAGCTCAGCGTTTACAAATTCAAATCACAAGCGGTCTTTTGCATTAGGTAGAACAATATCTTTCCTAAATGTATGCCATGCCTTGAAATTTAACCTGTAATTTTCTTTCCAGTATAAGCGACTAAAGAAAGGTCCTTTCCAAAATATTAAAATTTTTTACAAAAAGTTTGCGCCACAGCTCTGAATCATACGATCATCTGTTGGGGCTGAAAGTTGGTAAGGTTTTTAACATGTTTAAAATCCCCAGGCATGTCCCCCACTTTTTTAATAACTAGTCAATTTACTGAGAAAATAGCTGAAAACCAAACGCACCGAAAATTTAAGATATTTTCTTGTAATTAAAACCCTCTAAAAATGTCCACAGGTGAAATTTCAATAAAGTGAGAGACATGCCTGGGGATTTTGACCTTTACAATACTGTCCCAAAAATTTATGCTCAGGCGTCGCTTCTAACTTGAGTACTGGTGGCGCAAAGTTTACATAGAAATCATAAAAACCTCGAAAACGCAACTACCACCTTAAGTTAACTTAACTGTAACTGATAACTTTAACTGAAAATATTTTCAGTTATTTCTTTAAAAATGCTGGTTTCTTTTTCCGCTAATCCCGATATTTGCTAAAGTTTTCACGTAGTTTCTACTAAATTAGAACTTAATTAACTTCTAATTATTAACTATTTAATTACTAATATTTGAATCTACTCAAAACAAAAAACCTCTTGTCAACATGGGATCCAACATTTATTTCAAAACGAAAACTTTAAACTTCTGTAACAACTGCCAAGTTGTAACTGTAAATGACATGAACTCTTGGAAGAATGGGTGCAAAGCAATGCCCAGAATAGAATAAAACATAAAACAATGAATCAAATAAAATAACAGGCAGAACCTTAAGTGGTTCTAAACTGGAAATTCAAGTCTGATCATTCATTTAATTGGCGTTTTGTCCTTTCAATGCTTTTAGCGACAATTCTACAGAGACAAAAACTTGAAAATCATTGCAAAAAGTAAACAAGCAGAACGCCACAAAGGATTTTATGCATGTTTCGACGCATAACTGAAAATGATTTTCAGTTATTGCATGTAACTGAAAAGAATATCAGTTAACTGATTTCAATCAGTTTTTTACAACCGAAGCAGTTCAGTTACAGTTAAGTTAACTGCTTTTAGGAATTGTGCAGTTAAGTTATCAGTTTTTAACTGCTTTTCAAAATCAGAGCAGTTCAGTTATCAGTTATTATCAGTTAACTGTAACTGCTTAACTTTAACTGAAAATGAATCAGTTAGCAGTTAACTGAAAACATCCCTAGGGCTGGGGCTGGATTTTACCTATTTGGGGCTGGGACTGGATTATACCCAGTTGGGGCTGGGGCTGGGTTTTACCCACTGGGCTGGGGCTGAATTATACCCAGTTGGGGCTGCGGCTGGGTTTACCCCACATGGGGCTGGACTTTACCCACTGTTACATTTGGGGCTGGGTTTTACCCACTTGGGGCTGTGGCTGGGGCCGGGTCTGGGGCTGGGGCTGGGGCTGGGGCTGGATATTACCACCAGCACCCCGATGATTTGCAGAACAGCGAGGTACCTCCCCTTCTAGTGTTAATTAACACTAGAAATTCGACCTAGCCACCAAATTAACCCGTAGGAATCTGAGAATCCGAATATAGTATACACGCTGTAAAAACACTGAAATCGCAATTTTTTAAAAATGTACTATTTGACTAAATTTTTGCAGTACTATCGATTTACTCAAAATCAAGTTTTGAGACAGCTCAAATTTTGAGGTGCATGTGCCAAATTTTAACTATTTTCG